>CAJNDV010006302.1:56442-70705 GCA_905221635.1 Symbiodinium sp. CCMP2456 | reverse complement strand
TAAGGGGTATTGGAGTCTTTGGGTCTGATATTGGCGGACAACGACGAAGTGGACCGAAGACGACCAAGACTGGACCACCGCCACCTCTATCACAAGTACAAGTTTGCTACCACTGCTGCTGAAACACCAGTCGGCAATTTTCCACTAAGAATCCAGATGCTAATGGAGATCATTAGGCAGTGATTTCCTGGATCCGTACTCTGCCCTCCTCCACCCCGCGGGGCCTCATCTTCTTATGCATCCGCAGTCGAGGCAGTCAGCCAACCTCCTCCTGCAGAAGATTTCTCCCTAAACCCTAAACCCNNAAACCCCTACACCCCTGAACCCTAAATCCTAAACCCCTAGACCCCTAAACCCTAAACCCCTACACCCCTAAACCCCTAAACCCTAAACCCCCACACCCCTGCACCCTAAACCCCTAGGTTCGTAGGTTTTAGGCTTTATAGGGTTTAGGGTCTAGGGTTTAGGATTTGGGGTTTGTAGTGTTTAGGGCTTAGGGTTTGGGGATTCGGGTTTAGAAGAGGAGTGCTGTTTATCCCTCAACCCGAAAACTTCGAAACCCCTGAACCCAAAACAGTAAAAGCATAATTCTGCACGCCCAATACAGGGGCCTTAATAATTCGATTGGTCTCTTGGGCTATATGATAGTGTACTTGTAGCGAGGAAATCATGGGAACCCTATAAGGAATAATAGTCTGGGTTTAGGGTTTTGGGTTTAGAATTTTGGGCCACAATCATTGAGGCTTCTACCTGAAGCCTTCTACCTTCAACCCGGTTTAGGGTTTAGGGTTTAGGGTTTAGGGTTTAGGGTTTAGGTTTCAAACCTAAACCCCTGATCTTGCTTCGAACACGCACTCCAAAACTCATAAAACATACCATAAACCTTATAAACCTTAAACCCCGGACACGCAAACCTTGTACTAAGGATTTAAGCTGTACTCTGAAACCCATAAACTGAGTTTCAAAAGCTGATTAGTATAGGACTTTGGATTTTGCAGGGGTTTATGTAGGGTGCTGTAAGGTTGTTCCAGGGTTTCATGGCGGTTTAGGGTTCAGGATTTGTTTTGGGGCGTGGGGGAGGAGGGGAACATGCTAGATCTTCAGGGTTGAAAATTTGCTTAAGGTCAGGCCATGCAATGGGGTTTGGGGTTTAGGCTGGAACTAGGAAGAAGACTAGAGGAGCTTGCCTGCCTGATGCGCGACAGAATGTAGGAAAGGGTGCTGTGACTGGTAATTGGGTTTGATCTCCACACCCATCAAAAACTATGAACCCTCAGCTATAATCACGCAACGATTTTTGTGGCAAGTTGCTCAACGTTTCAGATGTTAACAAACAGCAAACACTTTGAGGGACCATAGTTATCTTCGTAAGGAAAGGTGTGATCATCTGGACTCTCAAGTGTAAAGCCACCGGAAGGAAGATGTGTGAATAACCCTAAACCTTAAACCCTAATTAATCCCTAAACCCTACGTACACAACCTGTACCAAATACCTGTGAGGATTCGGGAACGGGTTGTACTGGGGCGGGAACAGGTCGTGTAGGGCTCTTCTTAGTTTAAGTCACCAGGAAAGACACGCGACTGACTAAGTCAGTGAGAGACTGACTGACTAACTGACTAGCCGTTATGTATCTAACTATCTACGCAACTTTCAAACAACAAAACACAACACTGACCAGCGAAATAGCTAAAAAGCCAACCAACTCAACGAAATATCTAGACAAACATAGAGAACTAATCTAATTGTGAATACATGTTGTCATATTGTCATATTTCCCAACTTTCTAAAACGGACACGCCATTAGGTGTTTGGGGGTTTTGAGATATGCTGTAACGGGTGGCTTAGGGTTTGGAACTCCAGTTTGGAGCTCCCGAACTAAACCGTAAACCCTAAATACTAAACCCCAAACAAACCATTGCTTCTTATTTGAACTCTAGGCCATTATCGTAAGCCCTAAACCGTAAACCCTAAACTTTGCATCTGCGCCTCCTCTCTCCCCCTTGCTGATCAACGTCGCTATGGATGCTGGAGACGCGGTTCTTGTTCGCTTTCCGGGTTTGGTTCCTTGGACTCGACAAAAAGGCCACAACAAACACCTAAGTACAACTTGAGGGCACCATCCCTCATATAGAGGGCCGAAATCACTAGAATTTTTCCTGGCGAATTTATGATAGTGCATAGCTGTGTTGAGGGCCCCTATGGATTATGTGGGCTTAGCTACAGCTCATACCGAACAAGGCCCAAGAGGACCGAGGTTTGTGCATGGAGGACCAAGACATGGGGGCATCAATGGTCCGAAGCAGGACTTTTTGGTGCGCCTTAGTATAGTCAAAGAATTTAGGGTTTAGGGTTTAGAGATATATCTATATATATATATATAAAGATAGAGGACAGCTGTTCTAGACTTCTATACTATGTTAATCCGGGGACCTTGCTTGGACCCTTCATGCACCTTCAGATTCAAGGCCCTAGACCGCATGTCCCGAACAATATTCAGGGTTTAGGGTTTAGGGTTTCGGGGTTTAGGCAATGATCCTTTGAGATAACTGTTCGGCAGGATGCAAAAATGGGTGGGTTTCCATGCAGACTTTACAACCCGAAACCCGGAGGTTTGGGGTAAGGCTTATAGGTAAATGTCCCCTAAACCCCGGTCTAGCTAGCAAGGCCCTTATAGGTACCCTGGCCCAAAAAACGGACAGCCTGTAGAATTATGGTAAGACTATATAGACCCCAAAGGGTCAAAGGTTACCTGCTGAGATCCCAACACAGTGATCGCCACAAAGCCTGAATCAATCACATACTAGATTTTGAAGTTACCCAGCAGACAAAAGTATAGACTTTAAACCCTAAACCCTAAACCCTAAACCCTAAACCCTAAACATAACGGTTCCCTTAAGGAACAGGTCCCCAAACAAAACGTATTCAAGTATGGCACTCCAGAACCCCTATAAGCCCTAACCCCTAAACCCAAAACCCCAAAGCCCTATAAGCCCTAACCCCTAAACCCTAAACCCCAAAGCCCTATAAGCCCTAACCCCTAAACCCAAAACCCCAAAGCCCTATAAGCCCTAACCCCTAAACCATAACGAAACCTGTAGAGCCATCTCAAGCCCCATGAAGGTCTCTTGTAACAAATGGGGGCGTCCGAAAATAGAGGACCCTAATATAGTACCCTAAATAGTGGGATCCTTATTATAAAGACCCCCCCCCCCCCAAATTAGGTACCCCATTATGTTCGGAAACTCCCAAATAAACACGCTAAACAACCGCAATGCCAACCAAGCAGGGTTTCTCAACGAAAAGATCTGTCCAGTGCATCTCTTGTCTCCTCAGCGCAGAGGCGCTGACATCGAGCTCTTGACGATTTAGGGTTGGCCCTAAACCCTAAACCCTAAACCATGAGTAAACCATGAGGGCTTTGGGGGTTTCGGGTTCGGGGTATGCGGATTTCAGGTTTCGGGCTCCCATCTCTGGATTTGGTTTAGGGTTTAGGGTTTAGGGTTTAGGGTTTAGGGTTTAGGCGGCTGTACCGGCTGTGTAGGGTTTATGTGTGTAGGGTATATGTCGATGCTGAAATGTTTGGATGTATTCGATAGGGTCCCAGGGTATAGGCGTGCATGGTCTGGTATATGCAGCCCTCTATGCAACTCAATCGGGATTGTCAGATGCAAGAACAAAGTCTCACCCATCTTCCTGCTGCTACAACCCTACATGAACCTTCAAGTAGCCTAAACAACATCAAAGATGTTGCGGGGTTCAGGCATTTGAGGTTCAGCGCTCGATGTTTGTAGGGTTACAGATGTGATACTTACGTGTCCAGTATCCTGGGCAAGCCAAACTTAACCTGTGTGGCTGTGGGATTACATAAGGAATATTGAATGCACATGCAGGAGTTATCTCATCAACAGTAGTCCTAACTGCTACGTTACGTTGCGTCGCGGGCTTCGAGGACGGACGGACTTCCGAGACGGATTTTCGTGAAGTTATCTTGCGGTTAAGGGTTTGTGGATAAAGGGTGTACATAACCCTAAGGGTCCATGTACCCAAATAGTAGAACATTGGCCCCAAAGTACATATATGGGGACTACATTAGGGCCAATGAACAACTATTAGGGTACATGGACCCTTAGGGCAAGGCCCACTCTCAACCTGATCACCTTATACTAGGTCTTAATCCTTGTAGCCAGATTCCGCAAAAGCCTTTACAACAACTGAGAAGCCTGCAATTCAAACTGACTTAGGGCTTAGGGTTCAGGGAGAGCAAAAAACGTAAGAGAACACACTGCAAGCTTAGTGCTCGTTCTTTATTCAAACCTTCACGAAGATAACAATACTCTTTAAGTCTGGAGTTGCTGATGTTGAAAGATGCTCTCGGGCGTGAAGTCTTGTTCCTGCCCTTGTCCACCGTAAACTCTCTAATCCATTCAATAACTACTGAAGAGCTCACCCAAGCGTCCAAAATGCCTATATGCATATGTGCATAGTATGTGTATATATATATATACACATGTATATACATATACATACAGATAGATAGATAGCTAGATAGATCGACACGGTAAATAGATACCCATGCCTGCTAAAGTACATGCATAAATAAAACATCCAAGCCAAACTACACCCTAAGCCGAAGACCTGCAACCCTGAACCTGCAACCCCAGTCGAGCACAAATGCAAACCTTACACAGTAACTACTGTGATAACGAGAATACCCTGACCTCGTACATGAAACCCTAAACCCTAAACCCTAAACCCTGAACAAGGTCTTGAAGCATGTCAAGGATCCCTCTATACAGGACTCCTTCACCAAACTCTACAAACTCTGCCTGAACCCCAAAGAACCTGCCTTTTTAAGGACTTGTATAAAGAAAGCATAAGAAGGAACCCTAGGAAGGTTTTACAGTGTTCAGGTAAACCCTCAACCCCTAAACCCTACACCTCCTAAACCCTAAACCCTAAACCCCTAAACCCTAAACCCTATACCCTATACCCTACTTCTCTGCCGGGGTGTTTTGTCAACTTCGCAGAGGTCTCGTTCATTCTATAGGGGCGTTACGTAATTGATCTTTAATAGTTAGAAGAGAGTTTGGGGGTATAGTCTGCTAAAGTAGAGTAAGAAACATCAAAATGGTATCGTATAGTTTTTTTAGGCCCCTATATCAGGCATGTACGGGTTTGTTGTAGTGTCTGGGGACATCTTGCAAACAAGGTGCAAAGTGTCCAGGTACGCCTGCGCAGTGAAACTCTAAACCCTGAAATTTGAATCCTTTAACCGAATATAACCCGAAGATTCCATGTACATGTTCTGCCCTACAGTACCTAAAGAGGGACTGCTTTAAGGACACCTTAGGGCAACGTGTTTTAAGCTTTGGGATGTGGCACCCTAAACCCTGGACCCTAAACCGTAAACCCCGAACCCTAAACCCTAAACCCTAGACCCTAGACCCTGAACCCTAAACCCAGAACCCTAAACCCTATATGCTAGGCCCTAAACTCTAAACCCAGAACCCTAAACCCTGGACCCGACGTCAACGATGGGTTTGACCTTTGTGAACTAAGGGCTTCCACCACGAGAAACTGGAAGTTTGGAGGGTTTAGGGTTCAGGGGTTTAGGGGCTTGCTCGGGGCTTGGGGTTCTGGGCTTAGGGGTTTAGGACCTCGGGTTTAGGGTTTACGGTTGAGGATTTAGGGTTGAGGGCTTAAGGAGTTAACCAAGAGGGTTGAGGGTTTAGGGTTTTACGCTACCACTATGGAACAAAGTCCGAAGAGTCCTTATTATTGTGGTTTTGCCATCACAGCTGCGTACAAGTCTTGTGTCAGCTCCGGTGATACGGATGCAGATGGGCAGAAAGCCTTGTTCCTCGATGATGGCGCTTCATTCAAGCACATAATGGCATGCCACGGGCCGATGGTACCCTCGATGAGCCCTGTCATCAGGGTCTCAATCATTAAGATCCAAGGCTGCAGTGACACGGCAGTGTCAAGGCAGCCAACGGCACCCATTGTAAGGAAGCCGATCTCGACGAATGCCGCAATGGTAGTACATATGGACCCTCTTCGCACTATGGGCGCCTTGGTAGATATAGTAAACTCTGAAAAGGTGCAAGCCGGATTAAGGACAATTAGTGCTGGGATTCCCTTTACATTACTTATAAGCATTGAGGCTATTGGGTTTCCAACTGTTGGGCATCTACTGTAGCATAGGATATTGGTGGATGTTCTTGAAGAAACCCAAAGAGTAGTGTAAGTGTCACTACTTGTTCAGGCCTTTATATCCAGCCCTAAACTTGACCCTGAAATGAAAAACAAACCGCAACCCTAAACCCTAAACCTTAAACGGTCCTAAGCCTTAAACAAAAAGTTCCACACCAAGGCCTCGTGTAAGGTCCGCATGAGAAATAACAGGCTCGTTAAAGGGTTTAGGGCTTGGGGCTATGAGGTTTAGGGTTCAGGGGTTTAGGGTTTCGGGTTAAACACACCTTCAAACCTTAAACCCCCAGACCTTAAACCCGAAACCCCAAACCCCAAAACCCCTAAACCTAAAATAGTCTAAGCCCTTATAGCCCTATATCATCCCAGAAGATACTAGAAAACCTTTCGGCAACCTGATCAGCCTAGATCCCACTGTAAAACCCTACAGAAATTAGAGAGACAAGCCCCGTTACGGTTTAGGGTTTAGGGTTTAGGGTTAGAGAGAGACAAGCCTCGCTAACAAAAAAACGAACAAACATGTGCAAACTGTTATGTGAACTCCACAAAGCCTGACAGACCCACTTCCACCCTTCATAAACTCAAGCCCCGTCATAACAAAGAATCATGGGCAACATATTCTTGAAACTCCATAACACCTGACAAGCCCTTGTAAACCCTGCTAAACACCGATTAAGCCCCTAGTGAAACCCTAAACCCCAACCCTAATACCGGAACCAACCCAAACCAGTTCAACCCCAGACTGCAAACCCACAGCACTAGACCTCTTCAACCGTAGACCCAGCTAATCCAAAGCTTAAAAAACACACGCTCTTCCCAGGCCTGTCGGGTTTAGGGGTTTAGGACTTTAGAGGTTTGGGGTTGAGAGTTTAGGGTTTAGAGGTTGAGGGTTTTGAGGTTTACGGTTTCCAGTCTAGGGCTTTGGGCTGTTGTTGTTAAAGGGGTTTCGGTTTAGGGTTTCGCGGTTTAGGGGTTTAGGGTTTGGAGTTTTAGGGTTTTGAGTTCAGGGGTTAGAGTTTGAGGTTTGGGGGATTGGGGGTTTAGGGCCCCTGGCCTTTGCATAGGTCGCGGCTGCCGTGCGAGTTTCAGCAGAATCGCCCACGACCTGCGGAAAGCAGTAGGACCTATACAGGAGCCCTTCGCGTCTAGGGTTTAGGGTTTAGGGTTGATGATATATAAAACCCTGCATTACCTTAGGGACCCTAATTTATGAGGAATATGGTAGATTCCTTATTCTGGGTAATGCAGGATTTCTATCATCAGCCGTATGATTCTTCAGGGAATAACCTACCGGTTTAAGGACTTATACCATAAGGGAGAATCTTAAAGATAAACCCTAAACCCTGAACCCTAAACCCTAAACCCTAAACCCTAAACCCTAAACCAGGTAGGGCTGAAAATTAGCCGAAGCCTCAGAGCTTTAAGTTCGTGGCCTCTATTGGGGTTAAGGGTTTGGGGCTTGCCAGGACCCCCCAAAGGCCCATTAATAGAGCCCTTATGGCCCTTAATAGTGGGTATTTAGGGTATGTTAGAAGGTAGTTGGGGGGTCCAGGAGGGTCTAGAGGGATAAGTTAAAGCTTTAAGACATCTTGCCAAAACCGGGGCTATGGCTGCAAACCCTGGCGAGAAGTCGCCACCATGCCCATCGACATTACGCACGAGGCAATGGCGCCTTGTGTCCTTCTTTGGGTGGTGTAAGCGGCGTCGGGCTTAGGGTTTAGAATTTAGGGTTCAGGTTGAGGATTGGGTGTTTAAGCGCTTGTATAGGTTTGGTCGTGTTGGGGTCGTTCTGGGGCCGGGGGTTAAGGATATGTATCGACACGCGATGGCAGACCAGATAGGACTCCAACGCAAGGAGGAAACCATTCTGACCCTAAACGAAGAAGCATGTTGACGAACCTGGACTTAATCCCAGACATCGTGCAGGACGCAGAAATATGGTCACCACATTACACTCATTACACCGTCTCTCCCTTCATATGTGTGCGTGCCTATATATATATATATATGTATATGTGTAGAACCTAATAGTAGCTTTCGTCAGAATATTAACATCTATTAACAGTCGAAAAGAGTAACAAGTAGTAATAATCCTTATAATTATACAGAGGGGAACGACTGGTCGTAGAAGGGAATACGTTGACCAGGAACTCTCTGGTCATCCAGGACCTGGGTTTCGGTAGGGACTGAAAGCCTCTCTCTATCTCAGTTTAGTTTTAGGGTTTAGGGTTTAGGGTTTAGGGTTTAGAGTTTAGGGGTTTAGGGTCTAGGGTTTAGGGTTATGGGGTTTAGGGTTTAGGGCCTTAGACTGGCGTATTCTCCACCGCACTGCCGCTTCCAAAGATCTGTTGCAGTAAGCCTCGTGGCCCGGTCTCTCTCTCCCTCTTTCTCTCAGCGAGGCTCTCTTTATGATGCTTTAAGGCTTTTGGTGTGAACCTTGATGGATCCTGGACCCTAACACAGAACAACCCAAACCCGAAGCCCTAACGGCCAACTGCTACACGTGCACAGCCCTACTCGTGAAGCATGAACAACATATAACTAAACCCCAAGCCCTATATTAAAACCCTATGCCCTAAATCCTAGCCCAAACCCCCTGCACCCCTAGAGGCCTAAACTCTTAAAACCTTGAACCTAGGCCTTAAGGGTCTGAAACCATGAAGAGCAGCGGCCTTATCCCAGGGGAACTAAGAGGTCGAGGTTTAGGGTTTCCGGTTAACCTCTGGGAATCTAACACCCCTAAACCCTAAACCCTAAACCCTAAACCCTAAACCCCAAACCCTAAACCCTAAACCCTAAACCCTAAACCCTAAGCCCTCTAAGCCCTACGACCGAAGCCCTGAAGCCTAGAATAGGGTTTAGGGTTCAGGGTACTACACCCTAAACCCTAAACGCCTCACCCCCTAAACCCTACATCTTAACCCTGAAGACTACGAGGTAGCAGCGGCCTTGCAGAAAGCCTCAACATTCAAAACCTTCGGAGCTTTGCAATTCAGGGCTTTGGGTTCCTTTAAGGGTTTAGGGCTTAAGGTTTAGGTGTTTAGGGTTTAGGGTGTAGGGTTTAGGGGTTTAGGCGTTTGGGGTTTAGGGGTTCCTTCAAGGGTTCCTTGAAGGAGGTTAAGGGTTTCTGGAATAAGGCGGCCTTTAAAGGATCCACAGGGGTGTAGGGGACAGGTTTAAGGGACCCTCTGAGGCATCCACCAGTAGTGGTGTAGGGGATAAGGCTTGGGGTTGCATGTATAGGGTGAAGGGGGCTTAGGGGGTGTAGGGGCTGTGGGGTTTAGTTTAGTTTTTTTTTTGTTGAGGGGGGGGGGTGGGGTGGGGGGTTGGCAGTCAGGCGGTTTGCTTTGGGCTTTTTTGGTTTAAAGACTCGGGACTCGGCTGGGGGTTTAAGTTTAAGGGGTTCGGGGTTTAGGGGTTCAGGGTTTAGGGGTTTAGGGGTTTAGGGGTTAGGAGTTTAGGGTTTAAGGGTTGGGGCTTTAGGTTTAGATTCAGGGTTAAGGCTTTGGGGCGCTGTGCGGCTTAGGGCTCCCAGTCGAATTTGCCTCCGGATTGGTGCGTTGAATGCATCGCGCTGAATAGAATTGCCATACCCTAAGGGTCCATGTACACAAATAGTAGAACATTGGCCCCAAAGTACCTATATAGGGACTACATTAAGGCCAATGTTCTAGTATTTGGGTGCATGGACCCTTAGGGATAGGGACAACAACAGGAGCGCTGGCAATGACACTGTTGCAGCAAGCCAAGGTGATGGAACTGGTGCGTAGCGGCTACAAAGACTGGCACAAAACCACCCTAAAACACAACGCCAGCAAGGACAACACGTGAACAAACCAAAACATGAACTTCGCATGGATGCTAACGTTGATCCGGTTAGCTAGCATTGCCGAGGGCGTAGACATTGATGAAAGTCGGGCAGTAAGTCATGCACCACGATTCGAGCTGGAATAGGTCGCACAACATCAACACAGACAAAACCCTCTAGGAAATCTTGCAGCATGAACATGGCAACCGTAGCAACACCATCGTGTCAGCACAAGACTCTGGCGTTTGACACAGACAAAATTAAGCAGCATACGCCCCTAAAGCGTAGACCGTAAACCCCTAATGAACCCCGAAGCCCACAGCCCAAAGCCCTGAAACTGTTCAGCGGCCCTTGGCAGCAAAGGACATGGTACTGACGGTAGGAAAGATGGTTAGCCGTGCAGCGGCAGCGGCCTGGATGGTTTTTGGCTATGCTGTATTATCCGACATGCATTATCCGATGCTACATTATGCTGTATCCTACTGTATTGGGCCACATTCTACTGCAACAGGCCGTACATGTATTATGCTGCAGTGTAAGCTGTACTATGCGACCAATGTACTGAAGCATATTCTCATAATACCATTCTCTGCTATACTAGAATATGCTATGTTACCTTCAGTCTTAGGCCAAACCTGTATTACACTGATTTCTGAATTCTGAAGTCTATTCACCCAAGAACCCTTAATCCTAAAATAAACCCTAAACCCTGAATAATCATCATGGGAGCCGAAGCTCTGAATCCCATTCCTTTGCAGCTGAGGGGCGACGAGGCGCGAGACGTCCTCGGCAATGAGATCGCCCATGTGGATCCACGGTGTCCAGAGCGCCCTAAGATCTCGGTTTTTAGGGTTCGGACAAAGTGCTTAGGCTTTAAGGCTTAGGGTTTAGGGTGTAGGGTTCGGATTCAGGGTTTAGGCCCTAAACCCCTAAACCCTAAACCCTAAACCCCAGGGTTTAAGGTTCAGATTCAGGGTTCAGGGCTTAGGCAAGCAACTTGCGCACTGTGGCTAAGGGCCGACGCGGTCTTTTCGCTTCGTGCTGAGCGGGGGTTTAGGGGTAGAAGATCCCCAGAGACTCCACCTTAATTAAGTAATATACCTATATTAGGGATCCTATTATAACTTCAAGTATACTCCTTAATTAAGGGATTTTGGAGTCTCTGGGAGTTGCGTCCATTTCGCTTTGGGCTTGTAGAGGCTATAGAGGCCCTGCGGGTCCTTGACTCCTATAATATATGCAGGGTACAAAAAATTCCGGGTTTCCAACAAGCACGCAGCACGCACCTACATTGACGTACACACATGCACAAATGCACAAATACGTGCACGCATACGTAGCAACATACATGCACAGAGACAGACACCTCTCCATCCATCCATCCATCCATACATCCATACATCCGTACCTACATGCATACGTAGATACTTGCATGCATACATACCTACTTGCCTTGAAGGAACCGTTACAGGAACCCTTAACGGAGCCCTGAATGGAACCCTCCTAACCCTCTAACGAACCCTACAAACACCAAGAGACTGGATAATACATGGGTGGTTGTCAAAATTAAGGTCCCTTTTTGGGTACCCTAAATAATAAGTGCCGTATTATAAAAAGGACCCAAAGAGGGACCATAATTTTGACAACCACCCACATGACATGACCCCGGGAAGAGAACAAGAACAGGTGTAACGACCCTACAGGACCCGAAACCCCCAACAAACGAAGGTAAGCAGCTTCCGACCGATTACGGCCCTGCAAAACTCATAAAGATCCTGTGAAGGCCCTATAAACCCTAAACCCTGAAAGCCTGAACCCCTAAACCCCTAAACCCTAAACCCTGGAAACCCTAGACTGACCCCTGAACCTAAACCCCTAAACCCTAAACCCTAGAAGCCCTAAGCCGTAAATTCTAAAGCAACGAAACCCTGAACCCTAAACCCTAAACCCTAAACCCAAAACCCTAAAAAGACCGGAGTGGCATCTCTGCCACCCACTGGTGCTCAGCAACCGGATGAGCCTCCTGCGCTTCGCTGAGGAAAGAGTTTAGGGTTTAAGGGTTTTGGGTTCAGGGTTTAGGGTTTAGGGTTTAAGGGTTTTGGGTTCCTATTCGGGGTGTTAAGGCTTTAGGGGTTTAAGGGTTTAGGTTTCTTATTCGGGTTTATGGGTTTAGGGGTTTAAAGGTTTTGGGTTCCTATTCGGGTTTAAGGCTTTAGGGTTTAAGTTTAAGGGCTTTGGGTTCCTATTCGGGTTTAAGGTTTTAAGGGTTTAAGGGTTTAGGGTTCCTATTCGGGTTTAAGGTTTTAGGGGTTTAAGGGTTTAGGGTTCCTATTGAGGTTTAAAGTTTTTTGGGTTTGAAGGGTTTAGGGTTCCTATTGTCGTTTAAAGTTTTTTGGGCTTAAAGGGTTAAGGGTTCCTACTCGGGTTTATGGGTTTAGGGGGTTTAGGGCTTCGGGTTCCTATTCGGGTTTAAGGTTTTTCGGGTCTAATTTTGGGTTCCTATTCCGGTTTAAGGTTTAGAGTTTAAGGGTTTAGGGTTCCTATTCGGGTTTATGGGTTTAGGGGCTAAAGTATTCGGGTTTAAGGTTTAGGGGATTAATTTTGGGTTCCAATTCGGGTTTAAGGCTTTAGGGTTTAAGGGTTTAGGGCTCTTATTCGGGTTTATGGGTTTAGTTTAGGGGTTTTAGGTTTTAGGGTTTAGAGGTTAAGGGTGTGGGGCATAGTGAGGTTCTAAGGGCTTCACGGGGTTTCGCACAGGTTTTTGGGGAAGACCGAGGTGAACCTACTAGTATGCGGTTGTTTTGGGTGTTCAGGGGTGTTACAAGGGTTGCGACAATGGGGATGCACTTCCAGGGTGATAGGACTATGTGCGTTCTAGAGTTTGGGATGTTTTAAGATTTTTATGGGGCCTGGAGGGCGCACGGGGCTTTCGGGTTTAGGGTTTAGGGAATACTAAACTTTAAACCCCCTAAGCCCTAAACCCTAAAACCCTAAACCCTAAACCCCCTGGAGCCCTAAACCCTAAACCCTAAACCCTAAACCCTAAACCCTAAACCCCCTGGAGCCCTAAACCCTAAACCGTCCTATAGCCCGCGCTTTTAAGGGCTTAGACTTGGTGGCCAGCTGGGCCAGGGATGGTGCTTTTGGGGCCTCTTCGTTCTAGGAATTAGGTTTAGGGCCTAGTTTAGGGTTTAGGGTTTAGGATTTAGGGTTTAGGGTTTAGGGTTTAGGATTTAGGGTTTAGGGTTTAGGGTTTAGGGTTTAGGGTTGAGCGTTCACCTGGTTTTAGGTTGCAGAGGGAGTTGAGGGTTGGAGGTGCAAAGCGCCCAATACCCGGATTCATGGAATATGCTAGTTTAGGGTTTAGGGTTTTTATGGAATATACCCCTACATAACACGAGTTAGCCCTCTGTATTTTCCTCGATAGGTTCGAGGTAATTATACCTCGAGCAAACAATTTACTTTGAAACTGTGCTAGCTGGGTATGGTTGATGATATGAACCCCATAATAAAGAGTATACCATAGTTCCCAAATAATATGAACCCATAATAAAGAGTATACCATAGTTCCCATACTTTAGGGTTTCTAAGGCAATGCTGGATTTATATCTTCAACAGTAGGACTTTGCCTTGCTCGGGTTTTTGCTTGCGGAGACCAGGTGGGTTTAGGTTTTAAGGTTTAGGGTTTAGGGTTTAGGGTTTAGGGTTTAGGGTTTAGGGTTTAGGGTTTAGGGTCTTCGAAGCTCGGAAACCCTAAACCCTAAACCTAAGCGCTTAGCCCCTGCTTTGTTTGCTTCAGGGCGCCCGTGTGGGAATGCTTGCTGACCTTTTTGGATTCAGGCTTCAGGCTTCAGGGTTTAGGCTTTGGGGTTTAGGCTTCAGGGTTCTGGGTTCAGGCCAGAGGGTTTAGGGGTAGTCTCGATGGCTTAAGTTATTGAAGGAATCGGTGTGTCTCTCCTACACAGATTCATGGAGTTGTGCTAGGCCGTGCTGAGGAGTAGCAACTTCACGCCACATGCTTTGCACTAGCAAACTCAACTCTGAAGCCCTAAACACAAAACCCAAGATCCCGCAACAGGCAGACTCATCCAAAATGGCATAACGCATCTCCAAACATTAAACCCCTAACCCAAAACTGGCTTGAAGCTGGAAACCTGGAAGTAAATGGCGAGACTCTAAACCCTGAAAGCCCTCAACTCTAAGCCCTGAACCACCCCAAACCGGTTTAGGGTTTAGGGTAAACC
>CAJNDV010006302.1:35209-52604 GCA_905221635.1 Symbiodinium sp. CCMP2456 | reverse complement strand
CCCCAAAACCCTAAACCCCAAGCCCAGCTGCGGTTCTCACTGGTCAGCAAGGCTGAAGTGAAAGCCAGGTCCTGGAATGCAGAGGGGAGGGCCCAGCCCAAAAAGGGAGACTATGTAGGGTTTAGGGTTTAGGGTTTAGGGTTTAGGGTTTAGGGGTTTAGGGGTTTAGGGTTTAGGGGTTTAGGGTTTTAGGGTTTAGGGTTTACGGTTGAGGGTTTTCGGGTATATATAGGCTTGAGGGTTCCAGGGTTTAGCGTTCAGGGTTTAGGGCTTAAGGAGGGTATGACATATCCCAAGGGCCTGCTTTGAAAGGCTTTACGAACAAATTCGTTACTAACTGCTGTCAAACCCTAAACCCTAAACCCTAAACCCTAAACCCTAAACCCTAAACCGTATCTAGGCCCGGCATCCGATCAAAGCCTGCAAAGCAGCGCAAAGGCCTAATAAGAAGCCTGCAGAATCTCGCAGACCATCGCAAAATTCATCCAGTCAGCAGGAACCCTAAACACTAAACAGTGCCGTAACGGTGACGTTCCTTTTTGGTTTCACCAAGCTTACATTAAGGATCCCACAAGTAACCCCAGCAAAGGAACTACAATGGAGACTATAGGTAAAGTCTGAAAGCACCAAACCCTAAATCCCACATCGTGCATGTCCTTTGGTATACGGTCCCAAACCCTACCGCAGAAACCCAAGAGTTAGAAATCCCAAAAGCCTCAATCCTTAAGATTAAGAGTTCTGTAGGGTTTTTATAAAGTGGATAGTGCGCTTCTGTAGGGTTCAGGGTTTAGGGTTTAGGGTTCTGTATCGGGAATCCCAGCACTAATTGTCCTTAATCCGATTTCCAACTTTCTGGGGTTTACTCTAAACCCGAAACCCTACACCCTCGATATCACATAGAGCAAGCCAATCCAAGGCTCCGAAAAGCAGCCCCGGAACCGTTCGAACTGGAGCTCCCCTGTGCAGCTGAGGGGCTTGAGTTTAGTTCCGGGTTTGGGGTTCATTGAAATTCAGAGGAGATGTGGTTTTAGTGTCGGCGTTTTGGGGATTTTCGGTATTAGGGCATCTGTGGCTTGGTCTTGCTATGATTTAGTGATCGCCCAGAATTTGAGTACTTGAAGTTTCCGAACTGAAAATAACACGTAATCTGAATTATTCTAGAGTCGTCTAAAATCACTACCGACTTTGGCCAATGTGGAACGGTAGCGCTACGGATTTTGCGGCCTGGGTGCCGACTTTATAAGATCTTATAGGGCCTGCAAAATGGTATGAGGGTGCTCTATGTTTCCGATGCTGTTAGAAGCATCATAAGTTAGGGGAAATTGATAAAGGCATGTGGTATCGGGCTGCAAACGCGGATGGCTCAAATCCTTGAGTTTGGTATCAAACACTACCCATAGGCCCCACAGTAGTTCCTTTTTGGGGCTCATATATAGAATCCTATAAGGTAACCCCAAAAAGGAACTATTATGGAACCCTAAACCCTAAACCCTAAACCCTAAACCCTAAACCCTAAACCGCCTATGGGTAGACTTACACTTCATCCCTGGGCCTCAAGCGCTATAGTGGGCCTTCCAACAACATAGATCCTTGAGGGCTCGTCGGTTTGGCGCTCCAATAGTGCTTTAGGGTTTAGGGTTTAGGGTTTAGGGTTTGGGTTACGGCTGGTGAATTCTAGAGATCCGTGTCACGACATTAGGTTGGGTTGCTCGATTGGAGTTTGTTCGCAGTTTAGGTGTCCCAAAACCGGTACAGTAAAGCATCGATTAGAGCTGAAGCTTCCCCGGTCGAGCAGAACATTTGTTGACAGTCGAAAACTTGCACGGGCTCTACTGGACAGCTCGGCTTTAGTTCAAGTGCAACCCGAAACCTGAGTCCCTCCAATCTGTCCCTAAACCCTAAACCCCAAACCCTAAACCCCAAACCCTAAACCCTAAACCCTAAACCCTAAACCCCTGTAAGCTCCAAAATGCCCGAAACCTTAGAGCCCCAGAAAGCAAAGGGTGCAATCCTTAAAATCCGAATATCCGAAAGCCACAGACCCTTAATTCTCGTCCTGGACCCCAAACCCTGTGAAACTCCATTTTTAGGGTGAAGGGTTTTCTTCCTTGGGTCCGTACACAATGCCGGAGAATGCCCTATAAAAAAACAAAGCGTCATATTCACCCTCGAGGACCCGAATCAACTTTGATACACGAAATAACACTTGCCGCAAACCTGAAAGACCTTGCATAGCCCTATCGACCATAAACCCTCAACCCTAAACCCCGAAACCCTAAAGCCCTACCATGCCCGATCGAATCACTCAAAGTCCAACCTATAAGACAAAAGCAACATGACAGCACTATCCAGTCACTACGGTTTAGGCTTTAGGGTTTATAGGGTGTGGGTTCATAAGATACGATACCACTCAAAACCCAACCAACCCTGAACCCCTAAACCCTAGACTCAAAACCCAACCCAAAGGGCAACTTGTACCGGCCTTGTAGACTCTGCGAAAGCAGGTCCAGGATGGGTAGGTGGGCTCCTCTTCTCAACGGATTGCTTTAAGTTTAGCTTTAGGGTTTGGACTCACCGGGCGATGCCCAAGATTTCAACTTCAGCTGTATATTGGCTGTATAGTTTACAAGTTTACGTGTTAACCGGGTCGTCGGGATGTCGGGTTAGGGCATCTCGCAGGATATCTAGCCAGCACCCGTACGCACATGTACGCACGCATATACGTTCATACAGCAAGACATGCACACACACACACACACACATATGGATGCATACATGCGTACATGCACGCACGCTCACTGACACACACACACAGACAGACACACAGACATGTGTACAGAGACTATGCATATATATATATATATATGCACACATATATATATATATATAGATACATGCACACATGCAGATATAGGCACAAGTTCGGGACACAATGTAGGAGACCAGAGACATATCTATATATCTATATATATGTATAGGCAGGTACACATGCATGAACAAGTGTTCAAGAAAGAAAGCTCTCAGTGCCCCAAAACTCCATGGCCTTAAGGGATCATCTTCGTCTTCTTGGAACCAAGACTCCAAATTATTGCGAGATACGAAAGATGAAATCTACTAACATACGGGCTTAAAAACTAAAAGTAGGGTCTGGGTAATATAGTGTAAGCTGCTGCTTATTCGAGCCCTTTTGTAACCCAGCTGCCCTCCCCCCCTAAACTCTAACCCCTAAGCCCCTAAACCCCTAAACCCTAAACCCTATAGAGCCCTTATAGGAACCCTTTAAAGGAACCCCAAAAACCATGAACCCTAGGTCCGACAACCCCTATACCGCAGCCCCAGTCGATGCTCCTGCTGAGAGCGCCTCGTCTCTGAGACGGTAGCCATGTTGCAGGAACCCTGAGTTTTAGGGCTTAGGCTTTTTAGGGTTTAGGGTTTAGGGTTTAGGGTTTAGGGTTTAGGCTTTCAGGGGTTTAGGGTTTAGGGTTGAGCTGAACTGAGTAGTTCGGTTTAGGGTTTAGGAGTTTAGGGTTTAGGGTTTAGGAGTTTAGCGTTTAGGCGTAGGGGGCCCAGGGTTAAGGAGTTTTGGGGTTTAGGATTCAGGGCTTTCGGAGATGAGAGTTTAGAGTTTAGGGTGTAGGGTGCTTCAGGGGGTTTAGGTCTAGGGACTTTAGGAGGGACCCGTAATAGGGACCCTTAATCCCGTCACCTTAAATAAACATTGTAAAGTCCTTATATACCCCTTATATAGCCAGGTAGTCTCCATATTAACCCCAATAACCTACAAGGGTCCCTATTAAGGGTCCCTCCTAAAGCCCCTAGTTTAGGATGGTGCAGGAGGCTCCAGGATTTCGATCATATCTGCAACCCTTGGTTCTCGCAGTTCCTGCTCCAACAAACTACGCCGGGTTCGCTGTCCCAATGGCTCCATGTAGCTTTATAGTAGTTACTTAGGCCTTAAAGGTGTCCCTATATAGGTACTTTAGGGCTTAAGGCTTAAGTATCTACTATAAAGGTACATGGAGCCTTTGGGTGCAGTTCCCCTGCATCTATGCTCGGGTCAAGGTTGGGGTCAAAAGTCATCTTAATGGTTCTCATCGAGTTAGGAAGAAGAAATGGTTAGACCCGAGTCGCGTTCAGGTGTTTTTCTACATGGGGAGGAAAAAGTTGTGACCTGGTTTCTGGCATAACACCTCTTTCGGAGTAGCGGAGTGCCCAGGGACTTGAATTACGAGGCCCGTCTGGCGGAGTATGTTAGACGCCGGTTTAATTAATAATAACCCTAAACCCCTAAACCCTAAACTCTAAACCCACTATGCGGCTTTAATGCTCCGCGGGAGTAAAGTGGTCTTTCTTGCTTGGATTCCTCGGGGGAGTGGGGGCCTCCCTTCTGCGAAGAGTTCAAACCCTTCATCTTGCCGCAATACTTAAAGGTTCATGGGACTTAGTAACTACCTGGGGATCCAAAACCCTACCGTTTTAAGGGTTCTACCTTCTAATTAAGGGGCCATAACCTACTGTTGTGTAGGGTTTGGGGTCACAGGTGGGACTTAGTAACTAGGGTTATAAAAAAAGGCAAGTATACCTATAATTACTTACAATTATAACCCAAATTAAGGTACTCATAACTGTACTTACTAAGTCCCATGAACCTCCAAGTATAATAAACGAACATCGAGTACCTATTAGTCCAGGGTTTAGGGTTTAGGGTTTATGAACAGGACTATAAAAAGGTGATGATATTCAGAAGCGTTGCGACCTCTACGTTAGAGTCTGGAGTGGCTAGGGGATTGTGCGACGCTCATTGCTATAAGCACTATCCCTATCGACCCTATCGATAGACCTCAAACCCCCAAAAGATAGAGCATTTTGGCGCATTATACCTTGGCTGACTAATGAACCCCTGGCAAAATTTAACTTTCAGCCTCCTTATTACAGCTCATATAGAAACCCAGAAAGTTAAAGTCCGAAGAGCCAACCATAAGAACGCCAAGTATACTTAGCTAGAACCCTAAACCCTAAACCGTAAGACCTGAAAGCTAGAATCCTGAAGTACAGTCCTATACACAGAGATTACACTTGGGCCTGTGATGTCTTTACGTTTTCGGGGTTTTTAGGGTTTGGGGTTGAGGCTATAGGGGTCCGTGATGTCTCTAGGTCGTCAGGGTTTTAGGGTTTAGGCTATAGGGCTTAACTGCCAGGGTGTATGATTTTGGGGGAACGGGTTGGCACAACCCTAAACCCTAAATCCCTAACCCCTAAACCCCAAACCCCAAACCCGAAACCCCTAAACCACTAAACCCCTAAACCCCTAAACCCCTAAACCCCTAAACCCTTAACCCCGAAACCCCTAAACCCCAAAGCCCCCAAACCCCTAAACCCCGAAACCCCGAAACCCCTAAACCCCTAAATCTCTAAACCCCTAAACCCCTAAACCCTAAACCCCTAAACCCCTAAACCCTAAACCCCAAACCCCGATAATTAGGGTTTCTCATGGTCCAGGGTTACCAAGGTGGGGGTCTGGCTAAGCCGTACCCCCTGAAGCACTAGTATAGGGCATTAATTTAGGGTTTAGGGTTTAGGGTTTAGGGTTTGGAGTCTTTATATAGCCCCAAGGGTCCATGTACCCAAGTCGGATATGCTTTGGCCTATACTATTTGGGAACATGACCCTATCCCCCCTAAACCCGAAACCCTTACGGTACCCCTACAGGAGCTCTTAGCCCTTAAAGATACCCCTACGGACCCTTAGGCTAGCATAACTATAGTAAGGAGCCCTACCGAATGAAAGTTAATCGTCTTTTAGGCTTTAGGGTTGAGGGGTTTAGGGTTTTCGGGTTTGGAATTTAGGGTTTAGGAGTTTGGGTTTAGGGGTTAGGGGTTAGGGTCAGGGTTTAGGGTTTTTGGTTCAGGGTTTAGGGCTTACACCCTACAATACATGTCCTGGAACTCGGAACCTTACACCTTAAACCCCCAAACCCGTCATTCATCTTAGGGGCCTGGAACCCTTATAGAAACCCTGTAAAGGAAGCCCTAAACCCTGGACCCTTATAGAACATGTCTAGAGAAACCCTTGCAGGAACTCTTATAGAAACCAAGAGGCGGATGATGCGCTGACTCAGGTGCAGTGGGATGTCGTTGTAGACGAGGTATCGCTTCAATAAACCTTAGAGTCTACGGTTGTTCTGAGGGTTTGTATGCGGTTGCAGAAGCATCTAACAATGAGTCTGTTTGGATACTGGTCTTAAAACCCTAAACCCGAAACCCTAAACAACCCTAAACCCTAAACCCCTATCCCTAAACCCTAAACCCTAAACCCTAAACCCTAAACCCTTAAGCCTAAACTAAAGTCCAAGTAAGCCTTCAAGTCTATTTGGGCGCTTACTTGAACTCTCGGGTCTTCAAGAAGTGGTGCCTCCTCTTAGTTCGGGGTCCCTACAAACAGGGGCTTTACACCCTAAACCCTAAACCCTAAAGGTTTAGGGTTTAGGGTTTGGGATTAGGGTTTAGGGTCTACCTGAAACCTAAACAGTAAACCCCCTAAACTCTAGGGTTTAAGGTATAAAGGGTTTAGGGTTTAGGGTTTAGGGTTATAAAACCCAAACCCCTAAACCGTAAACCCGAAGCCGAACTGCTGTTCCGCAGGGGTCCTTGTTATAATTGCACTACGCTAAACCCTAAACCCTTAGTAGCAAGGGTGGTGGTGTCGGGGCCTTGCTGGGTTCAGGGTCAAGGGGCTGTCGTAGTTTAGGTGGTAGGGCTGCTAGGCTTTGCAGCCCCACTTTTTTGGCCCAGCAACAGACCCTAGACCTAAAGCCCAAAACCCCTAAACCCTAACACCCTGAACCCTAAACCCTAAAACCCTGAACCCTAAAACTCTGAACACTAAACCCTAACCCCTAAACCCAAAACCCCTTGAGCCTCCTAAACCCTGAACCCTCCTAACCCCTAAACCCTGAACCATGGCATACTGGCCTGAACACTCGCAATGGGTTGTGGGCCATTCTGGGCACCCCGAAGCCTAACTATAGGGCTATTAGGGCTGTTTGTTTACATAGGGTTTAGGGTTTATTTACACAGGGTTTAAGGCTTGGATCAGATTTAGGGTTTAGGGAAGTTTAGGGGTTTAGGGTTTAGGGTTTAGGGTTTAGGGTTTAGGGTTTAGAGTTTTTGGTTCAGGGTTTACATAGGGTTTAGGGTTTAGGGTCGAAAGGAAGGTACTACTGTATTTCGAATTGACCAGACCCCTCCTGCCCCCATACTCGGCCCAACGATCCGGATGGTTAAAGAACCGAACCCTAAACCCTAAACCCTAAAGCCTAAAGCCTAAACCCTAAACCGTAAACTCTAAACCTTAAACACTAAACCCTAAACCTGAAACACCAAACCCTAAACCCTAAACCTTAAACACTAAACACTAAACCCTAAACTGGAGGAATCCTGTAAGTGGATGCTACTCCACTAGCCGAAGCCTGGTAGGATGTTGCGAGCTGATTGGGAGGACAAAAAAAGCCTTTAGGTTTTACTTAGGGGTTCATGGGGCGTAGTAAACATGGCTATAAATAAGGCAGCTATACTTATAATTACATATAACCCCAAGTAAGGTACTTAAACTGTACTTACTAAGTCCCATGAACGTCCAAGTAGGGGTTGGGATTCCCAACATGGTCTCTGTGTGACCTAAACCACCAATCCAGAACCCAAACAACCGCCAACAGGCCCCAAACATTACAGCTCGTCTTCACCCGGAACACCCGTGAAACCCAAAGCTCGAAACCCGAAAGCCCTACACCTTAAGCCCTAAAATGTAAGCATCCGTCCCTTTTCCCACCTTGAAACAAGTGCGCTCAAAGGGACGGAATTGCTCCAACTCCTCCTCCTTGAGATGGTAGAGAGAGGACATCAATGACGTCCTGAGCTAGGGTTGCAAGGACGTTGGTTGAGAGTTCAGGGGTTCTGTCATATCTTGTTGTTTAATTATGTCTATGCTGTATACCTGTTATTATCTGGCCTCATCTCACCTCACCTGGCATTCTCTTTTGAGACATAATGCTTTACTGTGCTTTATAATCTTATATCCATGAAAGCCTTCTGCGAACTCTTAAAGGGCTTATCCGTGACCCAAAAACCCTACAAACCAGTCGGTGACTAGAAGGTAGAACCCTAAATCGGCAGGGTTTTTGGATCCCCAGATAGAAATTCGAAGCCGAAATGTCCAAGAAACCCTGAGTCCAAAACGAACTTGCACGAATTAATGTGGGCTCAGGACAGAAGTTTTGAATTTAGGAGCTCAGAACGTACCATATGGGTACATAATACGTATTTATTGTAGAATCCTACTCTAACTCTAAACCCTAAACCCTAAACCCTAAACCCCAGACCCTAAACTTTAGAAGGAACTAGCCCCAAGGGCCTGCAGGGCACATGGTGCTGAGCCTTCCACACCCGACACCCAAAGACCCGATCTCCTCTAAATGCCCAAAACCTCCATAACATGAGCCCTAATTTAGGGTTGAAACCATGGGCCCCTAGCATGGGCCCTTAACCCTGGGATCCTTATACACCTACTATATACCCTATATGTACCCATAAGGATCCCTAGAAAGGCCTAAGGGTCCATATTAGGGGCCCATACTTCCAACCTTAGACCTAAACAAGCCCTAATCCCCTAAACCCTAAATCCTAAACCCTAGACCCTATAGACCCTGAACTCTAAACTCTACACCTTGGCTTCTGGGCTTTGGGTATAGGGTCTTAGGGTTTAGGGGTTTAGGGTTTAGGGTCTAGTACCGGGAGCCGAACCCTAAATCGTAGAGTAAGTCTCGTTATTTCTGACCCCTATACAAGACAAGACCTACCCTAGGCGCTCTGATAGCATCAGCCCAATCCCTGATACCCGTAAACAATAAACCCCAATCCCTGAAGCCTTCGAGTATAGCCCAGACAGTCGGAACATCCCTACGCCCGTGTGGTCAAGTACAGGGTTTAGGGTTAAGGGGATTAGGGGTTTAGCCCTAACTCCAAACCCTAAGCCCCTAAACCCTAAACCCTTTCTTTTTTGGATTTTTTTCAGCATTAGGCATCCAAAAACAACCATCATCCATCTCACTGGAGCTCACTGTAAGAGGGTTTAGGGGTTAAATTATCAGTGTTCAGGATTCAGGGGTTTTAGGGTTGAGGGGTTTAAGGGTTTAGGGTAACCCTAAACCCTAAACCCTAAACCCTGAACCCTAAACCGGCAAAGGCACATCTTACTGACCAGCGTAGAGAAGGTCATCAGCGCGGTGAAGGCAGAGAAGATTCCTTGTTCCCAGAGACTCCAAGATCCCTTAGTTAAGGAATATACCCTAGGGTTTCGGGTTTAGGGTTTAGCCCATAATTAAGGAATATACCTTAAACTGTAGTAGGATCCTTAATATGATTTAATGTATATTCCTTAATTAAGGGATATTGGAGTCTCTGGGTTTTAGGGTGTGGGGTTAAGGGTTTGGGGGTTTCAGCACACACCCGACAGATTTCCAAGGAGTTTAGGGTTTAGGGTTTAGGGTTTAAGGGTTTAGGGGTTTAAATTTAGGGTTTAGAGTTTAGGGCTTACTTTTGGCTTTAAGGGGTCCTCTCCAGTACTTTAGGGCCAGAACCACATGCATGGAAACTGAGGGCCACATCCGACAGCTTGATTGCGTCAGTCTGCAACGAACTCTAAACCTAAAGATCCCCAAAGCCCCCTCAACCCCAACAACCCTGAACCCCGATCCCTGAACCCTAAACCCTAAACCCGTAAACCCCTAAATCCTAAACCCCAATCCCTGAAGACCTGAACCTCAAAGCCTCTATAGCTAGGGTTTACACGGTTCCATGGTGTAGGCTTAGGGCTCAGGGCTCTAGGGGTTAGGGTTGTAGGGTTTAGGGTGTCGGGTTTCGCACCCTTAACCCTAAACCCTAAACCCCCCCATATGGGTGGTTGTCAAAATTAGGGTCCCTTTTTGGGTCCTTATTATAATACGGCACCTATTATTTAGGGTACCCCCAAAAGGGAGCATAATTTTGACAACTACCCATATACGTACGTAGGACGCAGGAGTTTTTTTGGATTGAGGCCCAGGGTTTAGGGTTTAGGGTGCTTAAGAACATTAACTACCCCCTGCTTAGGGGTTCATGGGACGTAGTAACCATAGTTATGAATAAGGTAACTGTACTTAGAATTGCTTATAACCCCAATCAAGGTCCTTATAACTGTACTTACTAAGTCCCATGAACCTGCAAGTAAGCCCCTAAGGCAGGCCCAAGAGCTTAAGAAGCTTACCCTGGGCACAGGACGCGCTGTACTGTAGAAGCGCAGACATGGTGGAGTTCAGGGGTTAGGAGTTTAGGGTTCAGGGGTTTAGGGCTTAGGGGCGTGCGGATAATATGCTGACACCTCCAAACATCTGCTTACATGATGCCGGGGGGAGGTAAACTGAACTCCTGAATCCTAACGCCTAGGCATAACAACAGCATCAAACAACATACAACAAAAACCACAACCAAGACCATTAACTCTAAAACCCTGAACCCCAAATCTTAAGCCTTATAAGCCCAAACCACCAAACAACAGACCAGAACCCAACACGCCGCCCTGTGCAACAGGGGGTTCACAAAGGGTTCTACAAGTGTACCGTGGAGGATCGATAAGAGAGTATTTGAGCGGTTTAGGGACTATGGTACAGCGAAAGCACTACGCACTGCAATAGGATGAAAAGAAAATTAGGCAGGGGGCTCGCCGAGGAAACCCGATTTCTGAAGTAGTTTTGGACGGTGCCCTCGAATTGCCATCATCAAAACACGTCTAATTGCACCTGAAGCCCTAGGCTTAAGGCCTAAACTCGGAACACCACACTACGCTTCCACTGTCGACTGCAACTTCCCTAAACCCTAAGCCCTAAACCCTAAACTCTAAACCGCCAGGGCAGAACCTGGCCTCCCAAGGCTGCCCGTGCCTTAAGAATAGGGTTTAGGGTTTAGGGTTAGGGTTTAGGGTTTAGGGTTTAGGGTTTAGGGTTTAGGGTTTAGGGTTTAGGGTTTAGGGTTTAGGGTTTAGGGTTTAGGGCATTTCAAGCTTGCTTTTTTAAAGGCAAATTCCAATTGAGAATAAGAACACGAGCCCTCAAAAATGCGAGTTTGATTACGGAGGTGCCCATTAAGAATAAGAAAACGAGCCCTCAGTTTTTTGTTTTGAACAGGGAAAGTGTGTCCTTCCCCCGGCCCGACCTGGCAACTCCTACCCTGGTCAACATAACCCAAAAGGCCTTATATAATAGTGTCTTAGGGCCTAAAAGCCTTAAAATAAGAGTCCTGTGAGGGTAAGGATAAATCCTCAACCCCCCTAAACCCTAAACCCTAAACCCTAAACCCAAACCCCTGGCGCTCAGCACTTTCTTATCCTCAGGGTCAATGTACCCGTAAACTTTATATGCCTGGGCCACAAAGTGCCCAAATAGGGGCTACAGCAAGGCCAAATATGTGCATGTGTAATTATATATATACATATATATATATATATATATGTTTATTTATCTATTTAATTATTTAGCGATTTAGTTGATATGTTGATTATTGATTTATCAGTTTGCTTATTTATTCATACCTATATATAGAATATATATATATATAGAGAGAGAGAGAGATTATACATAGATGTATGCCACATACACATGCACGAAACATCCAAAAACATGCACTATCAGACTCTGTATTCACATGCACCATCAGACTCTGTATTGCAAACCCTAAAAACCCTAAATCTTTAGAGGAATCCTTGCATAAAAGGAGCCCTGCTACCTGAGCACATGGACCCTTAGGGCTATCCTCATTTTACAGATTCCTACTAACCTCCCAGCCATTCCTGTCTTTGCGAAATTGGAAGGCCAACAATTTAGGGTTTAGGGTTTAAGGCTTTATAAGGCTTAGGGATTACCTTGCGATTCCGAAACCTACCGTTTCAAGGGTTCTGCCCGCTAATTAAGGCGTCATAACCTACTATATGGTAGGGTTTGGGGTCACAGGTACCCAGAGTAACCAATGTCCCGGCAACAAAGGATATGACGCGACTCCTTAACCCTAAAACCTAAACCCTAAACGCTAAACATACCATCCACATAACCCACGGTTTAGGGTTTAGGGCTTAGGGGTTTAGGGTTTAGGGTTTAGGGGTTCAGGGTTTAGGGTTTGTTTTTTTATGATGCAGTGGTTTCACTGTCTAAGGGCCCATATACCGATAGTAATAACACGTTGAGGCACATGCACCCTTACAGGGAGCAACCTAACTTTCTCGTAGGGGGGCTTTGAAACTCTATACTACACATCTTTTGTGCCATGCTGCGCGGGTGGTCTATGCATAGACTAAGATGACGAAGGGTCCAAGGATGCAACAAGATAGGCAGCAGGACCCCAGCTGACGACGGACCCATCACCGAGAATGGCTGCAAAAGCGGAATGAGAGGCCTGGATCTGCTGCACGTTCTTCAGCTTGTCCTGCACTGCACTACTGTCACCACCAAAGTTAGCTTTACCCCAGCTCACAGCAGAGCCATCGGCAAGAACGGCTGCAAAAGCACCCTGAGAAGCTTGGATGTGCTCCACATTCACATTCGATAACTGGTCCCGCACTACACTGCAGTCACCCCCTGTTGCGGCATCACCGCCCCAGCTCACGACGGACCCATCACTAAGAATGGCAGCAAAAGACCAATCATTAGCTTGGATCTGCTGCACATTCCTCAACTGATCCTGCACGGCACTGCTGTCACCGCCGCAGTAGGCAGCACCCCATGTCACGACCGATCCACTCTCAAGAATGGCAGCAAAAGCACCGGAAGAGGCCTGGATGTGCTGCACCGTCTTCAGTTGATGTTGCACATCACTGCTGTCACCGCCGTATTCAACATCACCCCAGGTCACAACGGAACCATCACAACGAATGGCGGCAAAAGCACCTCTCGAAGCTTGGACCTGCTGCACAGTCCTCAACTGATCCTGCACAGCACCTTACTTCCCCAATAAGCCAGGGAAATAAAAGGTTAAACTTTCCGATTACTACTAAATTATAAGAACCCGAAAAGTTTAAAGGTTGGGTATTGGGGAACTAAGGCACTAGTGTCACCACCAGCAAAGGCAGCACCCCAGGTCACGACAGATCCGTCACCAAGAAGGGCAGCAAAAGCATAGTGAGCGGCTTGGATCTGCTGTACATTCTTTAGCCGATCCTGCACAGCACTGCAGTCACCACCACCACCAGCATTGCCCCAAGTCACAACAGATCCATCGGCAAGAATGGCAGCAAAAGCTTCATTGGCTGCTTGGACCTGCTGCACATTCTTCAGCTGGTCCTGCACCGCACTACTGTCACCACCGTATTCACCATCACCCCAGGTCACGACAGATCCGTCAGCAAGAATGGCAGCAAATGCGCATTCATTTGCTTGGATCTGCTGCACATTTCTTAGCTGATCCTGCACGGCACTACTGTCACCACCAAGGCCAGCGTGACCCCAGGACACGACTGATCCCTCGGCAAGAATAGCTGCAAAAGCACGGCGAGTAGCCTGGATCTGCTGCACGTTGCTTAGCTGGTCCTGCACAGAGGTACTGTCACCACCCCAGCCATTGTCACCCCAGGTCACGACGGATGCATCGCCAAGAATGGCGGCATAAGCGTTCGTGGCGGCAACTACTTGAGGTGGGCTTACGTGCAACGTCAACGAGTCACCAGCGTGCAGCCCGGCCTCCTTGATTGATGCGAATGAGTTCAGAACGCGTCCAGATGAGTCCAGCAGCCGCCCTCTCCCAGCTCCAAGTACGAACTCTGCCCGACGTCTCAGAGATTTCACATCCTCATCCAAGCCTACTTCCACTCTGGATGCCTTGCCACTGAGCAGGCTCACATCGAGCGAGATCGACATGATTTTGGACTGTGAAAAAGATAAGCTGTATATCTATGTCTATAACCCTGAACCACTAAACCCCTGAACCCTAAACCCCTAAACCCCTAAACCCTAGACCTTAAATCCTAAACCCTAAACCTTATCTCCTAAACCCTAAACCTTAAACTACCCCCTAAACCCGAAAACCGTGAGCTGACTGTGTTCAAGACCAACATCTATGGTCCCTTTGGGGTTTAGGGTTTAGGGTTTAGGGTTATTTAGGTGCCGTATTACAATAAAGACCCCAAAAAGGACCATAATTTTGACAACCACCCACGTAGGGTTGATTCAGGGCTCCGGGTTGATTGACGTCGGGCTCTTGCTTTCGAGTTTGTTTAGGGCTTAGGGTTTAGGGAATTAACCCAAAGGGTCCTCAATATCTTAAAGGGAATGCTTACCCAGACCATAATAGTAATTCCTACCATACCCACTTTCTACTATGTAGGTACTTAGGCTCTTTGGGTAGCAGTTCAGGAAGTAATGTAGATGTAGCCTTTGATTCATGAATCCCCCTACTGTAGTCTTAGAAGATGTATGCCTTGATTGATGAATCCCCTTCCTTCCTCAGGGCTGTAATGTTCGTATCACTCCTACTCATAGAACCCCTTTCAAGGTAAGGAGGGTTTAGGGTTTAGGGTTTAGGGTTTAGGGTTTAGTTTAGGGTTAGGGGTTTAAGGTTTAGTGTTGTTTGCAAAGCCCCTGTGCAGTGAGCACTGAAAAGCAACCCTAAACCCTAAACCCTAAAGCAAGATCCAACACCTGTTGAAAAAGCATTTGGCACATGCTCGACTCGAACCCTACACCCTCAAACTTTAGCCCTACTGCTCTAAGGTTTAGGGTTTAGGGTGTGAGATTTGGGTGGTTTGGGGGTTTAGGGTTTTAGGGTTTCGTGTTTCAGGTTTATTGTGGCTTCCGTGTACAAGTCTCAGACAAAGGCAGGATATTTGGGGCGAATGTCAACCTCAAGCCGGTAAACCCTAAACCGAGAAGTCTGAAATACATGCGCGAAACCTCTTTTATTCCGACTTCAACACTGGGTCTAAAGCCTAAAGACGTAAACCCCAAAAGCCCCAAAGCCCGAAATCCTACACCCTAACACCCTAAACCCCAAACGCTACACCCTAAAACCCTAAACCCCAAACCGACCTAAAGCCAAAGGCCTGTGAAGCCAAGGCCCAAGGTCTACCTTACCCGAGCCCCTTTTTCCAGGGCGGTTTAGGGTCTAAGTGTTCAGGGTTGAGGGTGTAGGGATTAAGATTTAGGGGGGGTGTAGGGATTAAGGTTTTGGGGTTAAGATTTTGCTTTGGGTTTAGTGTTTACCTGCTCTTCTACATATATCATGGACCCCAACCCTAAAACTTGGTACCCTAAAAACGGGTTAGTGTATGACCCTCTCGGTAGAAGCCTGAACCCAAAGCACTAGAACACCTACCTGCGACCCCAACCCTACAAGATAGAAGGATATGGCCCGATAAATGCCTTGGGTAGAGGGCAGAACCCTTAAAACGGCACGTTTCATTGGATCCCCCAGGTAAGCCCTAAACCCCGTTAACCTGAACCCTATGCCCTAAATTCGAAGCCCGAAATCTTCAAATCCATTCTTTTCTTAATCCCGAAAACTGAAACCATAAACCATGTAAGCCCTAGAACGCCTTTACAGCGAATCTCAGAAAGTTGGAACATAGGTTTCGGAGGATTAGTGCTAGGATGCCTTATACTTTGCCGGAAGGGCATGAAGATATGCATGTTCCAACTTTCTGGCTTCTACTTTAACCCGTTAGGGTCAAAGAGTCTGGATGCAATCAAGGCTTGTGTGTAGAGTCTACGTTGATAGCGGTCTGGAAAGCTATGGAATAGGGATGAATAGGGTCTTTACAAGGCCCCAAATAAATCAGGATCGGGTGTCGTGCGTGCGGAAAAGACTTGCATTAAGGGCTGTTTGGTATCCGGGACCGCGGACTTTTAATAAACATGATTAGCACAAGGCTTACCAAAATGGAGGGACTGTGAGCACATGTTATTCGCAAAACTTCAGACCTGTATTTGCCACCAAGCTGCCGAAAACTCGCTCTGTCGTGTTCGTCGGGAAAATGGCCACGCCGCCCACACCAAGTTGACACATCGCCCAGTGATAGCAAGTGGTGTACCTTATTTCGGCTAGCGTCTTGCATCTTTCATTCATCTGCCTGTATCCCCAAACCCTACAACATAATAGGTTATGACCCCTTAATGAATTCTAGGGCCTAAGCCCTAAACCCTAAACCCCTAGAGCAGTAGGTTTTGGATCCACAGGTGGGCACAGGCTTACCAACCACCCCTCGGTTGCCCTGAGCCTTTCAAAACCCCTGAATTAAGGAATGTACCCTAAAGTACAGTGGGATCCTTTAGGGTTTACGGGGTTTAGGGTTTAGGGTTTAGGTTACAGGGTTTAGAGGGTTTAGAGTATAGGGCTTAGCGGGTTTAGGGTTTAGGGTTGTATGTTCTCTAAGGTCTCTTCCTTAATTAAGGGATTTTGGAAGGTCTGGGCGCAAAGGAAATGCCCCGAGGATCTCTGAGTAAGATGTTTTGGGTGGTCGGGATCGAGAGATTTTGAGCTGCGGGGCAAGTGTCCAGGACAAGGCGAACCCGAAATCCCGTGAACCCCAAACTCATCCCACACGCTAGCCGACAGATCTCGACCCCTGAATCCTGTCAACCGTCAACACCGTTCAAACCCGCAAACCATAAAGAACCCTAAGGGTCCATGTACCAAGATAGTCTATACTTTGGCCTTCAAGTAGTCCCTATATAGGTACGTTGGGGCCAAAGCATATACCATTTGGGCACATGGACCCTTAGGGATCCAAAACCCTCAACCCTAAACCCTCAACCCTCAAACCTAAACCCAAAACCCTAAGCCCCTAAACCTAAACCCTAAACCCTAAACCCCTAAACTCTAAACCCTAAAGGATCGACGACTATTTGTTATATCAGTTCTGTAAACCCTAAACCTACCTCAACCCATAAAAATGATAATTACCCGCAAGCCCCAAACCGAGCCAGGTCGCTGGTACAGCACGGTCTTCTGCGAGAACTCAATCGAGCCGATCCAGCTGTCGCCTGAGTTCCGGGTTTTTTGTGCACGGTTTTGGCGACCCACAGAGGGTTTAGGGTTTGGGGTTTTGATATCCATTGTAGCTCGTTTTTTGGTTTAGCCAGTTCTATTTTTCAAATCGTGTAAGGTAACCCCGAAAATGAGCTACAAGGGAGACTAGAGGTAGGGCTTAGGATTTATGGTTGAGGGCTTGTGTTTGATAGTCAGGGGGTCTTCTATTTCTGGGACCTTATAATGACCATCCCGATCTTTCGGGTCTATATTCACTAAGGGGCTGTGTACCCTAGCCCCAAAAAGGTCAACCTTGCCAATTATTATGGTAGGGTTTCTGACTTGTCGGGTATCAT
>CAJNDV010006291.1:55765-90463 GCA_905221635.1 Symbiodinium sp. CCMP2456 | reverse complement strand
CAGCGGCTTGAGTCGAAAGCTTGAGCTTGAGCCAGGGTTTAGGATTTAGGGTTCGAGGTTCACAGAATTTGGAGGAAACCTCTGACCCAACTAGAGCCCCTAAGGGAACCTTGGGGTACAGGCGCGTAGGATAGGGCATCTGATGGGCAGTCTTGGGTTCAGGAGCTGGGAGTATTTTATTTCAAGGCTGGCCCCAGAGCATTCAGCACGAAAACACGTGCATATCCGGAGCCACTTCAAAGACCATACCAAAGCTGCCCTTGAAGCAAGCAGCAAGCTTGATTCAAACCTCTTGACCTGCCCAAAACGACGACGGCAAATAGGCCAGGGCTAAGCCGAGTCCAAGAACCTGCATAGACATTCCGGGTACTACGGAGGGGGATAGAAACAGCCGACGAGCTCCAACGACACAGGAGGTTAAGGCAAAGGGAAGTTCCTAGACAGGGCTTGGAGGTAGGGGAAGGGCTTTGCAAACGAAAGTCTGCGCAACAAGCGCCACCCTGTGAAGCCACAAAAAACTAACCCTGAAAGGACCCCTAAAAATTCAGACCTTTACGCCCAAACTCTAAGCCCTTATATGACACCTGTATAACGCTCGGACTCTTTTGAAAACCGCAAAACACCCTAATCTCCGCATCCTAAACCCTAAACCCTAAAAACACTATAGCACCAAAACCCTGAAGCCCTGGAAACCTAAAGCCCTAAAGCCCCTGGAAATCTCTGCCCAGCATGTTGGCAACAGCGTTGCTATGTGACGAAAGACTACACACAGTAACAAGGTGGTTCGAAAACCCTAAAGAGCGATCCCATGTTTCGGAAACTCTTCCCTCCAGATACCCTCACACTGTACATGTTCATCCCGAAAATCCTGAACTCCACCGCCCGGATTCCGAGACCTTGTTGACCAGTTGGCAAGTTTCCAAGGGAGGTCGTATCTGCACCACCCCAGGGAGCCCAAGCATCTTGCAAGACTAGCGATCGAACTAGCGATCGAACCTCTATTTAGGAAACGGCACAGCCTTGCCCCAGCCGAAGAATCATACCGAATTCTGCTTCGACTCTAAACCTACAGCCCCAAGCCCCAGAAGGACTCCCTGGGTACAGCCACCAATGCACTAAAGAACGAAACGATGAATTACGCCAGGAAGGCGGAGTGCAGCTTGCAAGAAGTCCCCAGATAGAGGGGATCCTCAGGGACCTAGCAAGTATAGGTTTTACGAGGTTTGTGATAGGGGCCGAGGGTTCAGGACCGAGTTAAGGGATCCGGGGCCCCGTACGTAGGACTATGAAGACGTAAGGCTAGCATGACCGGTGATAGATATATACCCAATTGCGGTACCAAAACCCCGACTTATACCTACCCATGACCCTCCAAGCAGAGGGCATCAGTAGGCAGCTTACATGCGGGGGGCCTTAGGACATGCGGGGGGCCCTAGGCTGTGGGGGAACGTAGACTTGAGACTTCATTGCTTGGGATCTGGGTGTGTACTCAGGGCTTCAGGCTTAAGGTCACAGAGCAAAACGGCACTGGTTGAACGTGTGCACGCCGTAAACCTGCGAAAGTTCGAGGGCACATCTCTGCAAGATGTGTTGAGAGCTTGGGATTGGGCCGTGCTTCAGAACTCCGCAAATGTCATTCATCAACAATCATGATGTATGAGACTATGAACCCAAGAGCAAGAGTGACTCCTAGATCGCAAGCACAGAAAGCACATAAAAAGCAGGATCCATATACAAAAACCCTAAGTCCTGCAGCTGCTGTCTTCCAAGAGCTAAAACTCCGAGTGTGCATACAAAAGCTTCCACAAGCTCAAGGCGGTCTAGGTTTCACTGAGTTGTCATGGATCCCAAACCTTCCTACGGTCGTATTTAGGTTGAGTCCACCTGCCAGTGCGTACTTGTTAAGCCCCCACATACCCTGAACAACCGCTGCACCCTAAACTCCAAACCTGAGGCCCTAAACCTGACTAGCTCAGACCGAAGCCCTAGTCCCAACCTTAGGCAGTTCAAGCTATAAGCTTCACACACCAATCGAGCCCTACTTCTGCGGAATGCTCCGGTGCCCTCAGGTCATCGCCGGAGCGGGCTGTGCCAGTGCACGAATTAGAGGGGGCCCCTTGCTGCGGCTCTCAAGGGAATCAGAGGTAAGGGGCCTTGAAACCTCGTCTAACAAGCCGCCAAGGCTTCAGGAGCTATTTTCGATGTAGGGTGTTAAAGGTTTCGGGCTGGCGGGTTTTAAAGCTTTCCGTGCGTTCGGGCCTAGGGCTCAAGGTTGCCTTCTGCGCATGCACAGGAGTGAAAGCGTTGCGGGGCACTCTGGGTTGAACTCGAAATAGAAGTGCACCCGTATCTGGACTATGTGGAGAGTGACCGGACTCTCTTCAAAGGAAGCCCTGCTGGACCACGAGGATGGAATGGCTGGTCGGCACAGCTTTGAGGCTCTAGTTTAGGCCTGGGATTTCGTGCTTATGCGGACTTAGACAGCCAAGCAGCTGAAGAGGACTTTGTGACTATACTCCTCCGGATGGAGTGAGTTCTGCAATGAGGCTTGTTCAGGCTTCGACAACGACGCCAAAGCATACCCTAATCAACTCTGACACCCCAAACTGATAAGCCCTTCTTTAGTATATAGGCAGGCCACCATGCGCTGTAGGCCACAGGGCCACTGCCGAGAATTAAGGGTTCAAAATGCTTTAGACTTTGAAGCTGTAGCTTGAAGGTTTAAGTTCAGGGATGAGAGACAGATTCCAAAGGGAGGAAGGGCTGCGTTTCGGGCTTAGGCGCAGGTTCCACTAGAGGGCTCTGTCAAAACCGCGAACCATGTTTGCAAAATCATCTAAAGTCTGAACACACACACACACAAACACCCACACCTTCAACCCATAGGAAGCGCCACAAGAACATTCACTGACCTAATAATTGTAAGAGGTCTGTGATTAGGCGATGGCAATATTACCCCTCAACCCGAAACCCTGGACTAGTCAGACCCCAATAGTCGGTTTGTTGGAAGCCCGAACAGGCAACAAAAAACAGCCGAGCCTGCTGTGGGCACGCTTTGCATGGGCTCGGAATACTAGGTACTACAGCTGTCAAAGGCTGCGGGGGCGTATCCATAGGGCTTGGTGGTTGACAGTTTCGGGCTGAGGGTATCGTCTTCATGGTTCGGGGCTGCAGGTGTGCAACAGTGTTACATTGTTGTCATCCAGCCAACAAGTCGTGACCCTAAATCCTTCATCCTAAGTCCAGAACCCCAAACCACTAAACCTTGTCCTAAACATGTCAACCCGAAACGTTGCAGAGGATGCGACTCCGTCTGTCCCTCCGGCTCTGTGGACGTAGATCCCCACATCTCGCAGAGCACCTGGGAATCAACGATCTTGGGCGGATGCCTCTAGTGGCTGGCAACTCGGGGAGGTTGAACTCACGAAGCTTCAGTTTCGAGAAGCACAGCTATGCACGGCCCTGTTTCATCTTTTCTCAGCATCGCCACTTTGGGCACTGTACACGATCCCTCATCTGGGCCTGTGTCAGAATGAGGGCCTCAATCCCAATCAGGGTTGGTTTTGACCCAAAGCCATCTGGATCGACCGAGAACACCATGACTCCATGCTTTACAGGCGGCCTGGCCGGTTCAAAAGAAGGCGTGCCCCCCCAAGCCTTGCTAGAGGCTGGAAGGCATCCCCGGGATATCCAAGCAATTCACAATCTCTACCTCCGGGATCCAGCAGAAGCCTCCAGGATTCTCGTTGTCTGTGAGGTAGAGGTAGGTGGCCTGAGTAATTTCCAATGACCAGGACCTGATGTCCACCTGAAAAATCACGGCGTTCTTGCCGTTGTAGCGGATGGTGAGGCAGTTCCCACGCACACCGATCAGTGCTCCATGACCGATGCCCGTCTTGTACACCTCGCCGTTCCAGGTGATGTCCACAGCCTCACCCAGTGCAGTGAAGTTGTCATAGAGCTGCATGCACTGCTCCTGATTCGTTACTATGGGAAATTCCGTGGCACCTGCCGGATAAGGGCACGCCTTGACGGCATCCCACTTGTTGTAGTTATATCCTTCCGAGTTGGAGTTGATGATGCAGGTAGCCTCGGAGCGATGCAGCTCAGGCGTCGGGGCTTCGGGCTTTAGGCGCTCATCTTTAGGGTTTATTGGATAGCCCTGGTGTCAGGTTTTTTGTCTGAGCCCCCTGCCTGACACTGATTATTCACATAGTCCTCCCCAGCATTGTCGCATCGACTCTCCATTTGCGCCACTCCTCCAGAATCTTCTTGCACCACCGTGGCGGGATAGGCATAGGTCTTGGAATAGGTGCAAGGTACCTCATCGGGCTCTCAACACTACGAGTACCCCCCTTTTCAAGCTCCGGCTCCGACGGATTCCTCGCACATTGAAAAATAAATCGACCCTTGCTTCCCAAACCACAGGAGTCGGTCCCAGCCTAGCCATCTCTTCCCTCAGCTCAGTGGATCTCTGTTATCAGCACATACTGCTACTCTTTATTATCCCAAGCCAAAAATGCCCAAGATCTCGCCGTCAAGCCTTCCCCTGAAAATTCCTAAGATCATTCGTCACTTTTTTTTTTTGGGGGGGGGGTGAGCTTTGTCGGTGCAATTCCCTTCCTGTGAAGCGTTTCGGGCGTCAGGGGCAAGGTCGACCCTGGTCTTCCATTAGAGGCTCCTCTGATTGCCCGCTGTTTGAGCCCACCAGAATCATCATAAAGACAGTAACACCAACAGTACTAATGAGTTACTAATGACAACAATAAGAATAACAGTGGTCATAACGACGACGACGACGACAACAACAACCAACAACAACAACAACAACAACAACAACAACAACAGAAATGTTAATCACAAAGATAATGGGTAGCAATAATGATACTAGCAATGTTACTACTGATACTCCCAACAGTTCAAACAGTGCTCCGCTTCAACCAAGCCACTGGTCCCTCGGCCAAGCTGGGCCTCTCAGCACTCTCGCAGGGTCGGTAGCCATGGTGGTAATGACGTCTGGATCTTCGCTTCCGCCGAGGAAAGTCCTGGAGAGCTCGGTGGGTCTGAAATTGGGATCCGACTCATCCCTTGTCTTTGATGCTAGGTCCTAGGTAGAATGGGGATGTGCCTGCCGCCCGAATGGTTAGGGGAAACCTTGTAGGCTTTTGATTGTGCTTATGTCGGGTTTTCTTGACTTCATGGGACACCAAAAACAGATCACGGTTTCGTGTGGATTTGGGGCCAATTTGCATGGAAATCCTCCTATTCGTTAGAAGTGTCTAGTTGAACGGGAACTTGGGTCTGGGGCAAGCTTGATTTGAGGAAACTGAAGACCTTTTTTCTCAACGGGTGCTTAGCAATATTTTAACCAGTCTTTGGGAGAGTTCGGTGAGTCAGGGTTCACTTGTGGACGTAGGGGCCACTAAGATGGATGCTCAGCATCAAACGAAGGTGCCCTCCCTGGCCCCTTTGCTTCCACCCTCCCTCCTCCTCCGCAGCGTAGCTCAGAAAGTTCACCTCCTCGCACTCTGTGCCGTTCAAACAGGTTTCGGCAGCCGCGAGAGCACAGAAAGCCAAGAAGCGCGTCAGCATCAATGACCACCCGATCTTTACAGCAACAGGCTTGGTCCGTGGTGCTGTTTCTTGAGCTCAGAAATGGCCTCTGTTGGGGTGCACCTAGGACAGATGACCGGCGACCCCGAGAAGGAAAGGCATCAAAGACGAAGTGAAACCAGCTTCAGGACCATTAACTCGCAAGACTGTTGGGGGGTTCTGCTAAGTTTCCGCTTTCTGGCTGTCGCTGCCAACGGCGCGGCGCCGCCGCGGCTGGTGGAAGGGGGCTTAGAAGTGTAGAGCTTCGAAGGGATCTTTGGGGGTTTAGGGTTCCAAAGTTTGAGGCCGGCGCGTCGACCCTCTCACACCTCGCTGGAAGTTTCACCGGCCTGGCAAAATACTGGGTCGGGGCTTCGTAACTACCATCCAGGATCCATTCTTGGGTAGGGTCCCATAAACGCTCTATACCTATTTGCGTTCCTATCGCGTAACACCTTGAGGGCTTCTGATTCTGGCTTTAAGGCTGAAGGCCATGGGAATGCAAGCCGATGTTCGCAACAGTAGTGAAGAACGCCTGTTTCCATTAGCATGTAGCCCACAACCACCCAAACAATTCGAGTAGCTTTCTGTTTCTAGACTCATCCCTCCCCCCGAACCCGGAACTCTCCCGCTCCGAAAAAGACGCCCACCACCCTCAAACCCCTAAACCCTTGAATACCCTCGTAATAAGCCTTGCAGGAATCCTTATCGTTGCCCTGAAAAGCCCAAAAGTACTACCCTGAAGTGCCCTTGAAAAGCAGTCCACCCCACAGCTGTCGCCTGGCTCGACGTCTTCGGCACGAACTCCGTGGCCGCGGCCCGAAGCCCCGACCTCGCTTTGGTGAGTTTTGGGGAGTGCCCGGGGGTTCTGTAGAGACCTCTGGGGCCTTTTTGGGGTTTAGGGTTCAGGGGGTTTAGGGTTTAGGGGTTTAGGGTTTAGGGTTCCAGAACAGTGTGACATGGGTGCTAAAAAAAAGGAGTCCTTCTTCTCGAAAGCCTAAGGTTGCAGGGTCGCTGTGAGGCTGGGAATGTAGAGGGGCGCTGCAGGTGGGGGCCGGAGGGCAAAGTTGAGCGTGCTATTTAGGGTTCAATAACCCTAAACCCTAAACCCTAAACCCTAAACCCTAAAACCCTAAACCCTAAAACCCCTTTAGGGTTCAATGACTTTTCCTTGTGAATTTCTTCACAGAGGTTTTTAATGGGGCTCTCGGGGCCCCTCGACCCGGGACCTTAGAAGGCCTTTAGAGTCTTCTTATAGAGGGATGCAGAGAGGGATCTGGGGGCTGAATAAGCTCAAAGACTCGGTTTTGCAAGTATCGGACTGCATCCTACTATCCTATTTGTCAGGGTTTGATAACAGGTGTTTGTTGCTGCGCTGCAAGAGCACCGCAATGTCAGTCCATCCTGTCAAGGCCGCGGTGGAGCTGAACTTGTGGCTGCTGATGGCTGGGCAAATTTACGGCTTTCTCCTCCCTTGTGGAGGCATCTTCTCGGGACAGGAGGGGCTATTCTCATAGTCTTGAGGCTCTGCAGGGTCTCCTGAGACCTTGAGGGTTGTTCTAGATTCGGGTATCGATTTCGAAAGTGGCGACTCTCCTGACTTGACTTGAGCATTCTCCTCTTCAGGGCAGAGGAATCTGCCGTCGCAGAGGGCCCTGAAGCCCCCAAAGCAACCGCGCACCCTTTATTTGGACCCGAAGCTCCTCCAAGATTTCCTCACCCTCAACGCTGCTGCACCGAATCCTACATGCTGAGAAGCCTCGACCATGAAAGCCCAAACCCGAAAGCGCTGGAGCTCTACACCCTTTATCCCTCAAAGCTCGATGCCCAAACACCCAAAGCCGCCAGCTCAGTGCTCTAAACCAGAACAGACATTGGGCCCTTCGGACCTTCGGATCCTCTAAACTCTTGTGGGCGGTTGAGGACCCGACATCTTGGCTTGGACCTGTCCGTGGGGTGCGGCTGGGGCGAATGAGTCCGGTTGAAGGATTCAGGGTTGAGGCTCACCCCAAACCCTGAATGCTAGACTCTTAGAACTTAGACCCACAACTCCGACTCGTGTTGCTTTCATGACTCTTGGATTTCGCGGTCCAGGTTTAGGGCCAGGCTGCTACCATGAGAGCATCTACTGCAATCCTAAACCCCAGCCACCCTGCGACAGAAATCCTCGGCCCCTCGACTTCCCGCGGCTTCAAGGCGAAACCCGAAACCCCAACCCGCAGACCCTCTGCAGCACGCAGCCGTGTCCGGCTTTCCAAGGGAAACTAAAGGTTAACCTTTGGGATCATACGGGACCTATAAAACCCCAAGGTTATTTACTCTAGTACAAAGTAACTCCACACCCGAACATCGATTTCGAGTGCGGGCACGAGGTGCAAGAAAACGGGTAGTACATGGAGAAAACCGACCGTATACCTCAGATAGTGGGGCCTTTACATGGTGCACTGCTCTAATGAAAACTACAGTTAGGGCTCAGGGCTCGGGGGATTGGAGTCAAGCTGCGTTACCAGACCCGACCAAAAGCTGTTCAAGGAAAACAACCTAACTCCTGTCTGAAGCTCACAGTAAACATCATGTGAATGCTTTCTTATCGCGATAACAAGCACCCAACTTGCTCTTGCCATAACACTTGTCTAAGGCACCTCAGGCAGGGGGCCCTCGCCACGAGCCAAGGTCAGCTTGAGCAGTTGCCTGTCAGCTGAGGGCTCCGGCTTGCAGGGCTTAGGACTTAGTTTAGAGAGTGCAAGCTTTAAGGTTTAGAACTTGCGGCTTGCTTATACGGTAGAAGGCCTAGTGAAGAAGGAATGCCAGCACGACTCATCTTGCTTCCAAGTTGATGTGAAGCTTCGATAAGGATCTCAGGAAAGGTGCTTTTGAGGTTTGGAGCGCATGGTTTCTGCTTGACAAAGGTCATAGAAGGCCCGGTTCGGGAACTTCTGACTTAAAACCTCACCCAGTCCAGTCTCCTATATGGGAATTAGGGTACCTTATTTTGGGGGTCCTTTTGATAAGGATCCTACTATTTGGGGGTACTATAGTAGGGTCCCCTATTTTCGGAAACCCCCATATCCAGGCTCATCCGCGGATCGGAGCTTGAATTGCTTGGGTTTACGATTGTCCCTAAACCCGAAAACCTAAACTTTGAACCCTAAACCCCAAACTTTAAACCCTAAAACCCTAGATTCTAAACCCGAAACCCTGAACCCGAGTTAGCAGGAGCCGTCGAGGCTTTGTTGGGGCTCCGAGCTTGCTTTTGCTCTCTTCGAGCATCTTCTCAGGATCGTTGGCCACGCTGTTGACGCCTCACAGAAGGGCCGGGCTTTAGGGTTGTTTACTTAGTGACATGTAGGGTTTAGGGTTTAGGGGGTATGTATACTTAGAATACTTAGTGACACTTAGGAAATTTGGGGTTTAGGGGGTTTGGAAGGCTTTAGCCGGAACGAATGGCTCGAGGCTCCAACTGTCTTGAGTGTAAAAACGAGACTCCAGAGTTCCTTGTTCTCTCGAACTTCAAGACTGCTGGAACACTTTCAGGCTGCATACTACTGCTGTCGGTTCTGGGTGCGCGGGGCTGAATATTGAAAGTCATGTCCGGCAGGGCAGCCACACCCATCGCACACCGTTTCAAGCAGAGGACTGCCGATGAAAACCACTGGAGCCAAAATCCGGGAACCGGAATAGCTTCTGCAGCCGCTACTTTCGACACAATATGCCTTGTCATCCATAAAAGCCCATCCCCAAAACTGCACATGTTAGCTCCAGAATCACGACGTCGAAGAAAGGAACCCCGTTCTTGGAACAAGCTCCGAAACAAGAAACCGGATGCCACGCAGCAACTTGGGGCTTTGGCTGGTGATCCGGTCGCCCACGCAGACGACGCGGCTTGCGCTGCTCGCCTTCTCTGGACCGGGTGGTACTGAGAGCGTCCCAAACTTCAGCGACAAGTAGGGTCGGACAAGGGGGCTTTCTCTTGAGATGCAGACTCTACAAGGGTTCCGATTTGTTGGTTGCTGCTTCATGCTTCAGTTAGGGTGTGTTGGGGTTTAGGAGATAAGGGCTCAGCGAAGTTCCCTTTGGCCACTCGGCTAGGATCCAGCCCGACCTGTCCCGATCAGAATCAAGACTTTCAGAAGTGTTAATTAAGAAGTTTAGGATCCTTAGGGTTTGTGACGGGTTGAGGATTGAGGTTTGAGGTTTAGGCCGCAAGTTTCAATCTTTCTCACCGGCCCGGCACTGAGGATCTACCTTCCCGAACCCTCCTTTCGATGCACAGGCTCACATGTGTCCAGGACGGGCCGTTCCTTTGTCGGGTTCGGTTTGGCATGGGCTCAGCGTCGGATCCAGGATGCGGTACGTTTGGGCTGCTTGGGCTTGGGCCCTTGGCCCTCGTTCCTCCACTCGAGACCCCAAACGTATTCTCATTCCCAAACCCCCTAGCGTCTACCATCTACCGGCGACGCCCTCAACCCAGGAAGCCTGCCACAAACGGATTCTCCTGCACCACTAAACGCGAAGACTCTCCAAGGGCCCGGCGCACTGCCTGCCAAGGGCAACAAGCTCGCATTCCGAGTGCGGCCGCAAGAAAGTGTTTTGAGCATTTTGCGAGTGCCGGGTTTAGGTTTCAGGGTGGGGCCTTTCGGAGATGTCAATTGAAGCCCCTGTACTAAGCTCTTGCATTTTGTGTTCGCAAGCTCAGCATGAATCCCATGCGATCCTAACACACCTGGTGTAGGGGTTGTAGCCGTATAGGGACCACACAGCTCTACAGCCAAGACAGACATCCCATGGCGATTTTCACTCCCGGCACCTGCTAGAATTGATGGGATTTGTCGGGCTCCCAGAGAATGCGGCAAGCCCAGAACGGCCTGTTGAAGGCTTCGACGGCGCCGTCGGGGAGGATTCCCTCCACCAGAAGCGCCTCCCGGCTTTGGGCTTTCCGTAGGGGGGTTTGAAGTCAATGCAGGGTTTGATTCTTATGCTTTGCATTTGGGGTCTACGGAGTTGAGCGTCCGTAGCTTAAAGATGTTCAAATTTCGGCAGCCTTCCAGAGTCGGGCTTGACAGTTTATATACGGCTTCGGGGTTGACGGTATAACTACAGACTGGTAGAAGCCTTGACCGATCTTTGCTTAGGAGGATGGCTTCTCATCTCGTCGATGCGAAATCCAGCAATGTGGCTACCCAAAAGCCCCGAACTGAGCAGTCTGCCGAACACCTTCTTGAGATCCTTTCATGCGATTTGAAGCAAAGCCCCGACTTGGGAAGAAGCCCAGCGCCTTCTCCACTGGCCTCACGTTCAAGCCCAGCTCCTAGGCTCGGCGAGACAGCTGCTTAGAGGGCTGCTAATTAAAGGGGAAGGCGGGGGGTTTCAAGGCTTCAAGGCTTGGGGTCTTTTATGGACTGCAACGTGCTCCCGGCAAAAATCCCACAGAAAATGCACGTGTCCCTCCACATTGCAGGCGCCCGCATGGCTGGGGGCAACATGCCAGATTTGGGCTTGAAAGCAGAACGGAGGCGGTCAGATTTGGGCAAATCTCCGGCCGCTTCACGGAAGCACATGGTGGGTCCACTTGTGACGATTGGGGAACCAACGCTCTCGAAGCTGAAGAGGATCAAGGACCCATGCCGCACGCAGGGAACACAAGGGCAGAATGGCAGGAAGCGACCAAAAGCGCCGAAGAAGTGTTGGAAACAGGCCTGGCAGATCGGCACGTCAGAGGCAGAATGCTTTCGATGCCAAAACGGAGGCTTGCGATGAAAGGAAGCACATCGCTACTCCGCGATTGAGCACTTCTCGCGATTGAGCAGGTGTGAAAGGTGGAAGCCAACGCTCGTGCTGAGAGTAAATCTTCGCAGCAGCGCACAGGACAAAGCTGCACGGCATAGGAGCAGTGAAGGAAGGACAACGAGGGGTATGGCATGTTCGACAAGGTCTAGAAAACGCCAAGATCGGTACTTGTCAGTACGCCTCAAAAGAGATCCCAAATTCGTGCTGATAACCCGGAGCACTCAGCCATGCCTATGATGCCAGGATTCACGACAGCTCACCTTACATCGTAGAATCGTAGAACCGAACCCGAACCCCAAGACGCCACCAAACCCCCAAACCCCTTAACCCCAAGCTGCAAAACCCTAAACCTTAAAGACCAAAGACCTATTTAGGGTTTAGATGTTTAGGGGTTTGGCGTTGTGCGCCCGCTTCTCATCCGGCACAAAGTGCGGTGACATGTCCTCGCAATGCCTCTGTAGACTAGATCATCCGTCACTTAACAAACCGAAACCTCCAACAAGTCCTCCCGCGTTCCCTGTTACCAAGTGCAGCCACTGCAAGTCCTGAGCATCAACCTTCCTCTACACCCTATAAACTCTAAGAGGCCCTGGAACTCCCAATGCTGAACTTAAGTCCAATGCCCCAAATATGCAGTCATGAACCGTGCCAACTGCGCGAGTAGTAGCACCCCAACTCCTCAGTAGCACACAAATATGTGTAGCAAAGGTGCGGTGTCATCTGCTTTGCGGAGGGTGATGGAGAAGACCTGGCCAGCTAAGTACAGGAAGGACGAGGCCTCAAAACTAGAGAGAGAGAGAGAGAGAGAGAGAGAGACAGAGAGAGAGAGAGTGAGAGAGAGAGAGAGCCCTTTACAGGGAGGCCCTTTCTAGGAGATTTAGGGAGCTTTTGCTGGGTCGAACATCCAGTATTCTTCGCTCACGGGTACTGTGGAATTTTTGAGGAACACGTGGGGTGATCCGGTTCCTTCTAGTCAGGCTCTAGTCAAAGAGCGCGAAGCACCAACCCGTTGCAGTCTGGCCGGGTCTGGTTACTCCGCACGAAACGATCGAAGACGGGAACGATATGCAGAAATCCCACGTTTGGTGCCGAAAGCGACGGAGCTTCATTGTAACCTCAGGCCTAGCAGGACGCCCGAAACACCGGGACCGAACCCCTGGAGCCAAACCCGAAAATCACCGCAAGACTCCGAATCCATGAAGCCTGTTGAAGGCTTGGGTTTTTGTTTTTTTGAACGCCTTTTTCCGCCTGTTGGAGCATCCTTCAGGCTTGGGGTTTAGTGTTTAGGGTTTGGGTTTGGAGCTTGGGGCGAACAACTCCGAATCACGTGGGGGCCTGTTGCACGCTGCCATAGCCGGAAGCTGCCTCCGATAGAGCGTCCAAACGGGATTTCGGGGCCTTCAAGGGCCTGTATAGGGGCCTTTGGGGGGCTTTAGTCACTTCGTTACTAAGGGTTCCTGGTTCTGGGTAGAATATGTAGATTGAGCTTCCGAGCGCAAAGTGCTCTTCGTGTTGATTGAGAGTTTCTCTTAATTAAACTTGTTATAGGGAGCCCCGATGTTACCTCAAGACGCCCACAAGGCTTCGTTCAGGGAATCCTTCAACCGGGGCTTCAGATTTCAACAAAAGGACCCCTGAATGAGGTATGACTCCTTCCAAACACAAACCTATACTTATCCTAAACCCTAAACCCTAAACCCTAGACCCTAGACCCTAAACCCTAAACCTATACCTATCTGCGCCCCCAAGGACTGGCTCTGAGCCTCCCAATGGCTCTCCTCAACCCAGGCCCTGAACTGCCAACACCTGGAATTTAGATCATCCCCCTCGGCTATGACCCCACAAAGCCCCAAACCCCTAAACCCCTGAAAAAAAAGCCCCAGAGAGCCCTAAACCCAAACCACTCGAGCCCGGAAGGAGCCCTATTCTGATTCCCGAAAGCAGGCCAGGCCTCATTCACAGACAAGGACGTGGCAAGTGACAGCGGAGCCGGCGATGACCTCTGAAAGTCAAAGAATAAAGGGGTATGTAAGGTTTAAGGGTTCAGAGGTTTAGCGGTGGAGGGTGCTGTTGGTACACTTGTCGATCTGTACGGTTTCTGAGCACTATACTGCCACTATACCTGAATAAGACTTTGAGTCCGTGGCCCTGGCAGAGAAAGCAGAACAAGTTTAGCAAGTCATGACCAGAACAGCAATACGTTTGGGGCCATACTACCTCGCGTCTTGACGCGGGGCACGGTGCCGCTATCCTATCATCTTGGGTCTTCACGCAATGACCCTGATGGAACAGGCGGGGCCATACAGGGGCACGCTGAGGACTGGCGGCCCCTCTGTTAGAGAAGGGAAGCCCGCGGTCTTGGCCCCGGGCCCGGGCGCCGACTGCGAGCTACTCAGAGCCTCGACTGTTCAGGGCAGGAGGGGATGGAGGGATCGGGCGGAGGGAAGCAAAGAAGCAAAGAGACGGGGCGGGCTTAGGGTTTGGTGTTAAGGGCTTGTGGGTGTGCGTAGGTTCCGGAGCCCGCAAGTAGCTTGACTTCAATGGTGGAGGGTACCCTTTGTGCGAAGTACACTTTGGCTATAGGTTTTGCAAATGAGGCCGTTGGTCCTTGGGGTGTGCACGATTGTCGGATATGGGCTTGCTTCGTCTTGCCAACACGAACCAAGCTTGACTGCAGTGCACGCTGCTGATTGCAGAGTGATGAATCCCCTGTGAAGTGGTCCTGGCGTGAAACCCAAACCCCACACCCCAAACCGTTGATGAAGCGGGGCGCGCAAGGGGACATCGCGCCTCTACCAGAGACAGCGGCGCTCCCGCGGCGGACCTCAGGAACAAGGGGCTCAAGCGTTGTAGGGTTTGCAGCTTGGGGTTAGGGTTAAGCCGTTCTAGATCATGTTAGCTCTTCTAAAGCTTTTCGATGGCGCATTTCAACTTTTCTTATGAACACCGCACGTGGCGTGTTCGCGCCCGGCTACTCAGGGTCCGCCAAAGAGAATATAGGGTTCAGGGCGCAGGAACGCGTTCAGCTGCAAAACCGACACTGCAAATGCCACACAACGGCAAAGGCCCACTCCGACTACGCTTTGTGGTCGCGCACGTGGGGATTATATAGGGTACACAGTCGAGGAGAACCGAGGCCGCAAGCTTTTCAAGAGCTCCACAGAAGCTGGACAGCGCGTGCCACAGCGAGCCCTGAACTTCGCTGGGAGGCGCACGCGAAGGGGCATGCCGGGATCTGGCGGTTCAGAAAGCGGGCTGGCTCGGGTTCAAAGGACTTTGTAAAAGGGAAGGAGATTGCAGGAGTTGGGGCAAAAGGATTCAGTGGCTCAAAGGAGGATTCCGGCTGTGGGACCAGGATGGAGCAGGAAGAGGGTCTGGAAGTGGTCTTGGAAGTGCAAGGTTCCATGGCAGCCCCAGAAATTCTCCACACACGAATGGAGGCTTGGGGGTTTGGGGGTTTGGGGGCCCCAGTCGCAGTCAAAAATCAAAGAGTCCTGTCCGGCATGGATATGGATGTGAAACCTCGATGACTGCGGGACGTGCTCGGGACCTCGCCTCCGAAAACACGACAGATCGAAGCCGCGTCTAGAAAATCCCGGGCAACTTCAATCTTGCACCACATCTGTCACACCCCAACCGGAGACTTGGTTCGATTAAGAAACCCTTTAAAGTGCAAGATCTGATTAGCATCGGAGTCGAACATGGCCTGCGGAAGCGGCGAGTAGCTTGCCTTCACGAGCATGGCGGGTTCGATCAGGGTCCTTCCTAGAGTTAGATTGGGGCTTTGCTTTTTCTTGGCTTTTGCACAGTATACCTGCGGCCCAGCCGTGCAACAAGGGCGGCATCTGAAATTCTCGCGAACCCCGGAGTTCCGCCTCGGTCCCTGCGGTGTTCAGATCCGACCTGAGGAAGGGGCAGCGGGGGATTTGAGGCTCCAGGTTCCTTTTGCAAAGGGTCTCAGAACGGAAGCAGGTACGTGCACTCCTGCCAACCCAACGGTACGTCGGAAAGACCGAAAAACCGTGAACCGCCCCCCCAAAAAAAAGCACCTCCAACCTGGACCTGGGCAGCATCAACTCTCAACGTCTCCAGCTGCAGCTTCGGCAGGTTTAGGCTCTAGAATTTCGGTGGCTCCCTAACTTCGGGTCCCTTTGCGCTTGCTAGAAGCTTATGTTGACCCCGCCTCTGGGGCGTAATTGAGTGCACAGAGTCCGTCCCCGCGGTGGTCGGGGAAAGGCCTGCGCTTGGGGAGCCGTTTCAGGCTTTTCCTCAAGTCAAGCGCGGAGTGTTTACCCTACAAAAGAAATTGCACAGAGATCCTTCATGTGGTCAAGGCATATTGGCTGAAGAGACTTTATGGTTTATGGCATAGTGTCCAGGGCTTACAGTCTCGCAGGCAGGGTTGAAAGTCTAGGCCAAGAACCCGGCTTCTACGAACCAAACTACCGATGCCGTGGAAACCGACAAGCCCGACTTTGCACTGGTGATCGCGATCATCCTTCTGATCACTCACAGTACTGAGGACAAGAACAAAGTCATCGTCACCAGGAATATCACCCGCATCAGTCTCATCATCATTATCGTTATCATCATCGTTGTCATCATCGGCATCATGACTAGAGATAGCACATCAAGCAGTAATTGCTTCCATGCGTACATGCCAGGCCCATATTACAGCAGCAAACACAAGTCAAGACCCAAAACCAAAGAGATAGAGACCCGCATCGCTTAACCCAAGCTGGAGACCCTAAACTAAACCCTTAACGCCAAGAAACGGTGGCCCTCAACTTCCAAACCTCCACAACTGCAAGAGAGAGACAAGCAGAGAGAGAGAGAGAGAGAGCAGAATCCCCCCAACTACGATACCGATAGATATATACATAGATAGCTAGATAGATAGATAGATAGATAGATAGATAGATAGATAGATAGATAATATAGAGAGACACATAGATGGATGGATAGACAGACGGATAGATAGATATAGACAGATATAAATACATTTAAACAGATAGACAGATAGGCAGATAGATAGATACCTCAAGGGGAGCTCTTCGCCTCAGGAACCCCCCCCCCCCCCGAAAAGCCCCCAAAAAAAGAGCACCCGAAAGAGCATCCAAACCGCGCCTCGCATGGCCTTGGCGTCCCCGACCCCGGCTCCCAGGAGCGCCAGCTGTGAGGCTGCGAGGACCAGCATCTCCCGGCAGAGGCTCAGAGGCTCTCTCTTTTCGGCAATTCTACCAAAAAAAAAAGGGGGTTTATAGATTTATAGGGTTGAGGGCTTAGGGTTAGAAGGGTTTCTAGGGTTTAGGGCTCTTTGGGGTCAAAAGAAGGCATTTAGAGGGTTTAGGGTTAGAAGGGTTTCTAGGGTTTAGGGCTCTTTGGGGTCAAAAGAAGGCATTTAGAGGGTTTAGGGCCAAAAGGATTAAAAGGGTTTGGGGTTTAGGGCCAAAAGGGTTAAAAGGGTTAAAAGGGTTTAGGGTTAAAAGGGTTCCTTGGGGTTTAGGGTTAACAAGGGTTTATAGGGTTTAGGGTTTATGATATATTTATTAGGGCACCTTCTGTGGAGTGGGGTGGAAGAAAGGGGGTGGGTAGCTTTAGTGTTTTGACAGGCGCAGCCGTTTCCCGAAAATGCCCCGACCCCGAAGCTCCGCAAATCGTAGAAACCCTCACCCCTTACCTGCAAAACCTGCTACTTGTAGAGGCCCCTCCACTCGGCTTTTTTTTTGTTGGGCTTGGCTGCCTGCTTCAGGGACTCGTGCTCCGTCTGCAGGGCTTCCTGGCGCTCCTGCAACCTTGAGAAGGCTTCAACCCTCATTAAATCGCATCGGGGCGCTTCGAGGCCCAGAGGTTATGGGCCAGGGAGCTTCGGGGTTCAGGATCTGCGAATACAAGGTTAAAGGCCGGATTTCCGTTGTCAGATCGTTTCTGAGCCCCAAGACTTGAAACCATTTGCGATTGATTGTGCTTTCGAATGATACAATCCAACGCGCTGCCAACTCTATACTCTCAGCACCCGTCTTGCTTTCTCACGGCTTTGCACATCTCAAGGTCTCGCCCGAAATCCCTGAACCAAACTCTCAACCTCCGGAAAATCCTCAACAGCACCCTCCAATCTGATGACTGGAGCCCCGAGTCCTAAACACTCCGATCCCGAGGGCCCCGCTGACGAAGCTCGGCTACGATCTGGTCCGTCTTCTCCTGCTGCTTCTGCTGCACCTGCCGCTGGGACCCAAAATAGCCACTGTAGGCCCTCAGCCCGCAAGACATCAGAAGAACCCGCTCAGACCCGGCAGGCCTGTGGCCACCAAGAGCTCTAAACGCCCCACGTTCGCATTTTGGGGGGATGAAATCCTCCGTGGGGTTACTGTACCAAGGCTGGTGCAGGGTTTAGAGTTGTAGGGCAGGTGCTTGGGCCTTCTTGGTGTTCAGTAGACTACAGACTTAGAAACCTTTGCTTCGCTCATCGAACTTCGGGCCGGGGACTGTGGAGTTTGGGCATGTCCACGCGTGCCTAGAGGCCTTAATGTATTATACGTATAATAAGGAATCCATAGGAATCCCATAATTATATAGGTAAAAGGCCCCTATATTACTAAAACCTACATCTTTGTAGGGCTCCGTATAAACTCCCGACTAGAGGCTTCACAACAGAACGTCTGCTGTGGCAGCTTGGGGTAGGGTTTGGCAGAGTTCAGGGCATCCTGCAAAGCCTCGGGCCGGCGACACTGAAATCCCTGTACTGAGCATCTTCAGATAACACCGTCTTGTCAAAAACTCTCAACCATAAAACCTGAGGCAGTGACCTAAGAGCCCTTGCCCGAAACCCTGAAGTCCCTAAAGTCTCAAGGCCCAAAACCACAACCAGCACAAAACCTCCTCAAGCCTCCTATGAAGTGAAGACCGGGCCTGGGTCAGCATTTGCCGCCCCTTCTGCCACACTTCCTCCATCTTCTCATTGACCTGAAAAAAGGGGGAAAACCAATTAGAAGCCCCGAAACATCCCCCCCCGGAATCTGCCACACATGCATACATAGAATGACATACAATGACATGTCACACCAGCCGTGCACATGTCCGGGTGCTGCAGCCTTGGCTTCGACATCTTGGAGCACTGCTTGGCACACGGCCTGGGCGCCGAGAAGGCTCGAGGCTTAAGGGTCCGAGATGAGCTTGCGCTGAGGGGTTCACGGTTTAATGTTTTGGGGGTTTCGAGCTTCGGGTACTGGCTCCGCTTGGGGTTGTGAGGTACCGAAAGCAGAACTCCACGGGTTCGGAGCTTCCCCGCAAGAACCACGAAGCCAAAGTCCAAACCCCCTGCTACCTCCCGACGCCCAAAGCCCCAAGGCAACAAAGGCCCGAATTCCACGAACACCTTGACCCCCGAAGCCGCCATGCAACCCTCGAAGACCCGTTATAAGGCCCTGGTAAGACCCTTCACGACGCCTGAACCGCAACCCTGACCCCTGAAGCATAACGTAAACCCTAGCAGGCCCTATAACCCCCGAACCCAAACCCAGAACCATAGCCCCCAACACTGAACCCCTAACCCCGAAACCTAAACCTGTGAAAAAACTCAAAGCTATTGAAACAGGCCCTAAACCCCAGACCCCAGCCTACTTAAGAACTCGAAACCCAAGCCACCTGAACTCCCCGCCCTTCACACACGTCCCAGCCTGGTGAGTGGAGCTCAAAGCCGGGGCCTGCAAAGGCTTTTCAGGTGGGCCCGGTGACGTAGGGGCCCAAAAAGCTCAGGTGTAGAGGGCTTACTAGGCTCACTGTGACTGTAGGGGTTCAGAGCTCCAGGACCTGAAAAACGGCATATGACACGCTTGGGAGTCGAAAGAAGCACCGCAGCCTCCGCATCCAGCCCTGGCGGAGCAGGGAAAGGCCTGGGCGATCCCGCAGAAACCGATAAAGAAAAAAATATATATATATATATATACATATATAATATTATAATATGTGTATATATATATATATATATATACGTGTATATATATATATATATATATTCCCTTAGCACACTGTGACGGTTGGTACTGGTGGTGCTGCTCATGACGAAGACCACGACGACTGCTTCAGCACTGCGCAGGGGGGGGAACTTCCTAAACTACAAGAACTACAAAGCCCAAGCCTCTCCCTAAACCCTAAACCCTAAACGCTAAACCCTAAACCCTAAACCCTAAAAACAACCGGTACCGTGGACCGTCTCCGGAAGCCAAGGCACAGAGCGCGGTCATTCGCAGATTGAGCCTGGGATTTCGGGGGCTTTCGGGCGTTGCAAAAGAGCGGGGTTTAGGGTTTAGGGTTTGGGGTTTAGGGTTTGGGGTTTAGGGGCCTTTTCTGCTGCTGGGGCTGTGGCGGGCAACCATGGGGGATGGCTTGGGGCTTCTCGTAATCGAATTCGGGGTAGTGTTCTTTTGAACTACGGGCCACCGGTGTGGTTTGGGTTTGGGTTTGGGGCTCGGGAAGTAACAGAACAACCCTCCCAACAACACTTCCCAAGAAGGATGTTCACCGAAAGCAAACCCCATCATCCACAACTTGGAGCTCCTGACAGCTGGTCGCTGCTAACAGAACGCTCACATGCAAAAAGCTCACTACGCTCCACTCGTCTTCGGTCCGAAGCAAGTTCGAAGACCTGTCCCAGCCTTCCTCCCTCGACCCTCTGCAAGTCATCGCCCAAGGTGCCATCGCTCCCAGGCCCGACACAGCCTTGGAGACTTATACTGGCTTAGGGCGTGTAGGGTTCTTGACGTTAATATGGCGTAGGGTTTAGGGTTTTCTGGATTTCCGGTTTTGGTTAAATGCTACTGGCTTTGGGTTCAGGGGGTGTTGGGTGCACAATGGCTGTTGTGGCTTGTTCTTAACAGTCGAATAGGGTTTGCCAGGCGTTGGTACAAGTGCTCATCTTCAAGAACCCTGCGTTGTTTGCGGTATGGGAATGATGGCCTGGTCTCGTTGACCATGGATAGTGCAGAGTTGCGAACATCAACAACATGGGCGGTGTTCCGAAAATCGCTGGGTTTTTCATCTCTGGCCAGCTAGAGTCTACTGAGGTCTTTTGTCTCAAACTCCCTATCATCGCATCCCATCCAGAACCTTGACCCTGTCAACCGAACCTGAATCAAAACCCCCAAACCCTCAACCCCGTGAGCGCCCTAAGGAACCTCGCAGATTGTCCCTCAGTGCACGTATGAGCCCCTTCTTCGAACCCAAGAACATCGCGGAACACAGCTGAGCAGGTGACTAGAGCAAGGTCACACTGTCCAAAGGCGGCTATAGAGCTTGAGCAGGAACACGACAGTTGAGGTGACAACTATCCGCAGAGGCCCCTACAAACCATACATTTTGTGATCATTACATTGTGGCAGCTGCTGGCAACATGGACGCTCTCCGTTGGGCCGTGGATGATCTGCTCACTGCATGCTCATCTTTATGTCATGACTGCTCTGCGCACTGTATGCCTGTGCGAGCTACTGGTAGGCTCCCACACTTCGGCGTACCGTCGTATTTTCAGGCTTACTCAGGTTAAATCCAAACCGGCCCTGGACCTGCATCCGCCTTTTGGCGCGCAGATGCTGGAACAGCATTCACACTGCTATTGAGTGCACTATGCAGACATCGCTTCTAAAGGCTTTGTACATGCGACAAGACTTAGATCTCGGAAAACGTGGATGCGCAGGCGCCTGCTCATCAACGCTTCTTGTCGTCCATAGCTGCCTGCGTGACACGTCCCAAATGCTAAACGGCACAATTGATCTCGAACCCTAGACCCTGATCCCCCAAAGAGGCCCTCATGCTACATCCATAAGATCCCCGAACATCAGGCATCTAGGCTCCAACCCTTATATATTCCTCAGAAACCCCAAATGCATTTATATATATATATATATGCATATATGCATATATGAACATATATATATATATATATACATATATACATATATACATATATACATATATACATATATATATATATACATGTGTATATATATATAGATATGTATTCACTGTTTTAGTTAGATGTACAGTGATATTTCTGTTCCTATTCATACTTAGGCTTTTTGTTTTTTGTCATTCCTTTGCTTACAATGCCCAAAGGATCTGCCGCCCCAGAAAAAGCTGGGCCTCGGCGGCCTCTTCCTCTGCGAGCTTCGCTTCGACCTCGGAGCCTCGGAGCAAAGTTTGCTCGCCTTGCGTTTAGCTTTGAGGGTTTCGGGTTCAGGGTTTAGGGTTTAGGGTTTAGGGTTTAGGGTTCAGGGTGTAGGTTGGCTCAGAAGGCTTTCGTTTTAGGTTAACCTGTCATGGTTTAGGGTTCAGGCTTACTTGTCCAGGAACGTTGACCTGCGGGATCGTCTCGGCATTATAGTACCGGGAAGTTAGAGTATGAAAGACTGGGTTCTCGAATTCAGATGAATTCAGGGCTTGGGTTTCGAGTTCGGAGGTTTCTATACGGCTTTATGTAGCCATTGCATCTCACGGGGAGGCAAGGGCTAGGGCTTGAGAGGTGGAGTGAAGGGTTCATGGCTCGATGCTCCTTCTGCTCTGAGGATTCAAGACATGATGGTCACCATCATCACAATCATCATGATGATGAGGGCGAGGACGCTGGCGATGGCGATGGCGCGGCGTGTTTTGCGCTTGCTCTCCAAGTTGATTAGGGCTTTGGATCGGGATCACGGAGTTCGTCACTATTTTGGCAGAGGCTTCGGACCGCTGGGCCTACGTGCCTGGCTTCAAACCGGTCACTCCTACTTCCCTCCTCTACATTCCCCTGCCGCCGAAGGTGCGCTCGTTCTGCGGTATCGAGGCCGACGAGGTTTCCCCGAGGAGCACCTCCAGAAGCCGGAGTTCAAGAAAGCGCTGCAAAGCACCGACTTGAAACCCTAGTTCGCACCGACGCGGCCACTTGGTGCTTCGTGTGCTTACACACGTATGTTGGGTGTCAGAAAGGCTTATGCTGCTCCTCGACACGACTTCCAAGTCTCACTGTACCGGCTTTAGACATACCAGGGTCTTATGACGGTGTCCATCTCCAGAAATAACGGTTCGAAGTGCTTCAGGGGTTGAGGGCTATCAACCCTGAAGCGACCGTGGGCCACAACTTCCAAGCTTACGGACCTCTGGCGGCCCCCAAGAAACCCCAATCCCTCCTTGACAGCTCTGAAGGTCTTCAAGGATTGGTTAAAGCACTGACGCCGCAAACAACCGGCCGGAAATCCTGGCCCTGAGCCCTCAACTGTCTAGCTTTGCCGGGGCTCCTCTAGGCGCTTCGCCCCACTCATCAGCCCAACAGAACTATTTATGAGATAGACAAATCCTTATACAAGTGTGGCATAATCATTGTATTTTTCTGGGATTCCTTGACTCAAGCCGGTGAGGCCTCGCGACAGATCTGCGGAACCTTTGCCTGCGGACAGATCAGAGGCTCATACCAGAGAGTTTAAGGTGCTGTCTTGAAGGCGTGTAGGAACTTCGGCGTTGAAGCCAAGAAACTTACGCAAGGGGGAGGGGGGGGGGGTGTATAAATTGAACTCACTCCAACAGCCTCACTGCAACATTATGACATTGGAGCAATCAGTTGTGGGGAGCCATGTGAACCTTCCGCTCTTCAGCTTCGCGCATCAGGCATTGGCTGGAAGCGAACAGAAAGTTCGCTCAGGATTGCGATGTTGGGGGGGCTTCTTAATAACGGGTGCACGGGTGCGACGTGCAACAAAAGACTAACATCGAAGCTAGCCGTCACACTGCGACCGCTGGACAAGGATTTGAGATCTTGACATCCTGAGCCGAAAGATGATCAGAAAAAACAGCTGAGCCGCCAGGTCGTAGGAGGAGACGGCCAGGACCTCGGCAAAATAACACATCCCAGAAAGAGGCTCAAAGGTTTGCCAGTGTGGATTTCCCAATAACCTGTACTTGCACCTTGGAATCGCCTGCCCATAACTGAGGCTTTGCGGCTTTGGGCCTGGATTCGAACTTCACCGTGCCTGCCACCGTACCCACACCCCACGTGCCGCCTCGCGATGAATTAAGACCCCGGACATTCCAATACCCCTTTGATGACGGAATGTTCCTTCAGTTCGTGTTCCTTCAATTTTACAGGGCTCTCCATTCAAGGGACTTTGGACCCTCTGGGTCTTAAATATGCGAGTGTCAGAACCATGTACTAGGGAACCCTAAGCAAGAATGCTAAAACATCCTACAGGCACCATATTGGATGCTTTGGTCTCGCCCAAATCCAACACTCTTGAGCGGCGTACTCTGGACCGGAATCTCTGCACGAGCCTGCAGGGGCACTCAGGAAGGTGGGCTCAGGGTTTAGAGTTTGAGGCTGTAATGCTGCAGGATTTTACGGTTGGGGGGGCGTTTTGTGGTTTCGTGTTTTGGATCTGGTGCCTTTATGGCTTAGCATTTTTTGAAGGGTGTCCTGATTCCTTCTGGTTCAGGGTCCCGGGTTTAACACTTGGGGCGTGCAAGGCGTTGAGAACGCGGGTCTGGGCGGCTTTCATGATGTGCACGCGAGTCTCGAACTATGCCACCTTTCCAGAAACTTTATGGGAAGCCCGAGAATTCGGTCCAAGCCGTGCATGCCTCACTGTTCACTGTGGCACACAAACCCTCAACGCTGTCCGCTCTGTACACCCCTGAAGGCCTCGCATGGTGAGCTTGAAGGCCCTCGTGCAGCTATGCGATGCCAGAAAACGCGCTCCTTCTAATCCCGCAAAGGCCGCAGCCGAGCACGTGGGCAGAGACGGCCTGTGATGCTCGTCGATGATTCGGTGGTCTCCGTGGACCAAGTGGTCCTGGGCGAATGCAGCTTCCAAGCCTCTTGGAGCTTCGTCTGGGACTCTGCGACAAACTTCGCACACCCACAGACGTCAAGCCGAGACCTAAGCGCTCCAACCCGAATGCCCTCAGGGCACCCAGCTTCGGAGCCTTCTGCCGCAGCAAAGATCTCGAAGCCCGTGGAGCCGCCCTACGACCCCTATGGGCATCAACAAACAGCCCAGTAGCACAAGCAAAGCATTATGTTCCCGGGTACTTAGGCCCAAGCCCTATGTCCGGGCCCGACCCAAACACGAAGGCGGGCTTGGCATGTCCGGCGCCCGATACTCTGTGAACCCCAGACCGGGTCTTCGGGCGCAGTAAAGTGCGAAGTGCTTCTCGTTCGCATCTTTGCTAACTTTCCCCTGGCAGGTCGTTGAGGTATGGGCCATGGTATGGGCTTCAGGCAGTCTTGGTCATTCTTACCTTCGTTCAGGTCTAATGTCGCTCATTTAGTTTGGGGACAGCGGGGAGGTGCTCAGGCGCCAGACGAGCTCGCACGCTGCGAGCTCGGAGTCTGGATGGTTGCAGAAGTGACACACATGAGGCTGTACCAGTGTCCGATCTCTCGGCGTAGTCTTACTCCCTTGCTTACATGGGCGATGAAACCTTGCACTGCTACTTCCTCGTGATTGAGCCGAACAAAAGGTTTCTTGCATGCAAAAAGGGTGGTGGGTGTTCTGGCGGCAGAGGCTGAGGGAACTTGGCAAGTAGGTGACAAGTGGGGGACTTGCTGGGTTCAGAGGTTCGACCCTGTAACTGACTCGGGCGCCGATACCCGTCTCGTACGGCCCTCAGTTGCAAGACGAAATCACTAAAATGAAAGATGATTTTCGGCATGCTCCGAAGCACATTCCGGTCTGCGAGGCCCTGAGGAGCTCCGCAGCAGAAGGCACTGAGCTCTGGAGCTCTGGAAGGGCTCACGGCTCGGAGCGAGCACCAACGCTTAAGGCTTAAGCTCACTCAAAAGCCCCCCCCCCTCGCCTGAATGACACGAAGAGCGGAGTCTTCTGCCGGCACACCCAGCCACTCAAACAGCTCTGTGAGGGCCTTCATGGAAGAACATGCTACGACTACGATTTTAGGGGTTCGGGGCTCTGACAGATGTGTGTGTGTGTGTGACCTTGCCCTCTACACGAAAATCTAAACAGCTGGCCGCGGTCGTGTAAGTTTACAGAAACCTAATTCCCAAACCCAGAAACTGCACCCCGTGCCTTTACAGACCTGAACGCCGAAACCGAATCACAAAACTCCACTCCAGCTCTTCACCCAGAATTGAAATCACCTGCCCAGCCCCAAAACTGTCAACATGCGGGAGGGGTTGTCATACACTACGGTTTTGGGTTTAGCATTGTGTTTGGGATTTAAGCCCCCGGAGAACGCAGCCCGATTTCGAACACTCCTCGCATGCCACCGTGCCAAACTGAACTCACGGACCTAAGCAGCTCTCGAAAGGAATTCCAATGGCTACGGGCCGCCAGTATCCGCGCAGTGCGGACAACCATCAGGTTTGCAGCTTTTCGAGCGAGCTGAAGTCACAGAAAGAGTCAGAGAAATATGATCAAGCTCCAAAAACTGCAGCACTTGTATCATCAACCGTGAGATGGCGATGATACCGACAGCATCCCGGACCCCACGCCAGACCCAAGCGTGTCCTTCCGAGGGTCGGCGAGGATGTCCTTGTCACGCAATCGGATCCGTCGGATGTTTAGGGAGGCCTGAAGCCTAAACCCGACAATCCCAAACCTTATGGCTCACTTATGGCGGATCAGGGGGGTATCGAGGGCGAACCCAAAACCTGGTGCACACTTCTGGTGGGTTTGAAGTTTAGGGTGTAAGTTCCTTTGGTGCGCTTTTTCGGGTCGAGGGTTGAGGGTCTGGACGTTTAGAGTTTGGGTTACGCCCCGAACCCGAATTCACGAAGATCCCGGTTCGGGAAGCTTCCCATGGATCAACGGTCAAGGGGTCAATGCGGTTTGAGGGTTTCAGTTCTGGATTTGAACAGCGAGCTACTTTTGACAAGGTTTCGGGTTTCGGGAAGAACAAGAAGAAGAACAAGAGAAACAAGGGCAACAACGCAAACAAAGCTGTAGACAAAGGTGGAAGAAATCGGCCTTACCAAGCTGAGAGCAAGAACAGCGGTTTGTGCAACGTCATGGTGCCTCAAACTGCATCACGCGGTAAGCATCTTTGCCGATGCCGTATTTCTCGAAGTAGTTGCGCCAGTCCTGCACAAAGCTTGGACCGTCAGCTGTAAGGCCCAGGCCTTGAAATCCAATGAGCCTCGACTCCAAGCCCTAGGCCCCCTGGGCGACGACGACTACGACGACTTAGCCTGTTTACAACAAGACTAACATAACAGTGCTCGTGACACTGCGAGATGTTCACTTTGCGTGGTTTAAGTTAGTGAATCCCAGCTTCGAATTTCGGGCTTGTTCGTTCTCATCTTCAGGGGTTGCACAAACCTTTGGGGTTCGTGGCTGGCTTCGCATCCCAAGCATTTTGGGTATTTCAGGGCTTCAGAATCACCCTAAACCCTAAACCCTAAACCCTCAACCCTGAACCCTGAACCCTAAACTGTGACATAAACCCTAAACCCTGGAATCCCAAACCATAAACTTGAACCCTAAACGTTTTACAGCATCGTTGGTGAGGTGAACCCAAAAGCCCGTAGCTCACTGCCTGAAGACTACTTTTGCTCAGCCGGGTGTGGGTCGAAAATGTCTTGGCGCGTCCCGGACAAGATTGCTCTTAACGAGTCACTCTAAATTGCTGAGGGATCAGAATTAGTCTGATCGTCGGTGTGAATGTAAGCAGGAGCAGATATGTGCATGCTACAAACATTGAAAAGCCTGAAGTTAGAGCTTCAGCAGCATGTCATGCACTATCTCAGCCCCCAAAAGCCAAAGTTTCCCATTGGGCTCTCTTCATCATGGTACAGACCTATAGCCAGCAGCATCGTGCAGAAAGAGACAACCTATGCTGTTACTATTACAGTCTGTGTTTCTGCAGCAGCCTTAAGCCCTCCAGGTCTGAAACTGCAGCAACGTCCTCCACTCTTCGTTCCTGGACTTCAAACCCACAGCCCTAAACATTCAATTCACGACACCATCGCGTGGCGCTTATGTGAGCTTAGGACATGCTTCGGGGCACACACACACACACGCACGCAACGCAAACAAGCACGGCCCCGAACTCAACATCCCAAACCCTAACTTAAGCACTCCTGGGTCGAGCGCAGACCAAACCTCAAACCAGACTGCAAGGGGAAGCCGTACAGTACCTCGAAGTGCGGCCTACACATTCTACAAGATCAGGTTCTGTGCGGCTTGATCCAACGGCTTTCAAAGGAATGCCAGCTGTCACAAACGACAGGTCGCTCAGCCCTGGACCCGAAAGCCCGAAGTCTGAGTCTGCAATGTATCCGCAAGCCGTATACTCCCAACACAACCCTCGGTTCTTCTCTCTCTCCTGATTCCTGCGATAACCAAGCACCACAAGCGCGCAAGCTTTTCCACAGAAACCCAGAAAGGCTTAAATGTTGGCGAAACGCCTTGGAAATCCTCGCACAAATCCTTTTCAACACCCTACCCGAAATCCCAACAAGCCCCCACAGAAAGCGACATAAACACTGCGTAATGCTATAACCATCACACACACACACACACATACATACATACCGTTGCACAAACAACATTTGGCCAAGCAAGTCTTTGCTTTGGCATGGCAAAGTTTTGCCTCTCCGGCAAGCCAGTTGGCGATGATGTCTTCCAAGGAAAGGTCGTCCACCTGGACGACTAGGACCACCAGGCTCCCACACGAAGCAAAAGCAAAATCTGCGCCGCACTGTGGCGGCAGCCATGTTTGCGGGGGCGGAAACGCACCAGGCTGGGGAACTACGAGGACGCAGAAGATCACAAAGCTCGTGCCGTTGTTTGCTAGGGTTTGACCGGAAAACCGTTCTTAGTTAGGGCTTCCGACATTTCGAGCGTGTCGATCGCCAAAGTCAAGCCAATGTATTCATTGCACTACCTCGTGAAACACGGGCGCAGTGGGACTCTGCAAATCATCCAAAAATGCCCCAAAGGATCAGGGCTCAACTCGGAACGTCCGAAAGCCTAAACGAGTTACTGTAGGGCCTTCGTCTTCGACTCTCCAAGGACTGTCGCTTCCACAAAAAGCTTCGACTGGGCCCTCGAACCACGCGTCCTGCTCTCCGGATGGTCGAGAGGCCCAGCGCCTGCAAGAGCGCTGAAAAACCGCTGCAGCTGCCGCAGGAGAGCGCATTGCAAAGCCCTAAACCCACAAAACCCGAAATACAACCCCAGAAACTCCTGAACCCCGAGAACCCTAGAACCAACCCGCCATCGCAACGCCCCGCCAGCGGATGCCGCTGCAGGAAGAGGAAGCGCGCCGGGCCTTATGCCAGAAAAGCATGGAATATCCGAACGAGAGAGCCTGAGCCCGGAAACCGCGCAGACAAGTTAAGGGAAGACTGCTAGACTCATCCAATTCAAGCTTCTGGGAAACAGGAACTGGATGCACCGCGAAACTAAGCAGATGTCGGAAGCAAGCTCTGCTGTACATGCGTGTATCGTTGGGACTTGATGTTAAAGACGTGCTCATGAAGTTTGACTTATTGTCACATGCCGAACTTCTGCTTCATGCACGGGGGCAGGACATCGCACAACGGCATTTTGGGCTGGGGTTCGCGCACGCCAAAAGGTGTATGGCTCAGGGTATACTAGTTACGATTGCTTTTCTTTGGGCCTTTTCCGTGGCACATGATTCAAAGCCCAAGCAAGGCCGATTAATAAACCGTTGTAAGGGCCTTGACATCAGCATCCCTATTGCAACCTGTTCAGGGAGGTAAGGGGTCCACATTCGAATTACCCAAACTGAGTTCCTCAACAAGAAATTCTGAAGCGCCAAGAACACCCTCTTCAACCCAAAAGACCCTTAAACCCGAAAGCCGAAACGAACCAAACCCTTCAGCCCGACAGTGAACCTACAATAAAGACAACCTACAACAAAGAACACCCCAAAGCCCACCCCCTGAAGCCCAAAAAGGACCTCCAATCATAAAAACAAGCAAAAAAAACGAACACCTGCAGGCCCCAAGCAAAGGCTGGGAAGCCCGGCTCGACGTTCGATCCAGGCCCCATAGGCTGTGGAGGAAGGGGGAGGCCACCTCAGGAGGAAGACCCGATAAGAAGGGCCCATGCGCTCGTGCTCGCGAGGAGCTTTTAGGACTTTTGCTTGGAGCGTGCTTGAGTTTGTAAGGAAGGGCTATACGGGGTGTTGGGTTCTGTGGGTTCCTTGAAATTCTCGATTTGGGGCTTGGGGTCTGGTGGTTGGAGGGCTTCCGGAGCCTGGGCTTTCTTCGGCAACAAAAACGAGTCGTCGGGTCTAGGTAGGTCGGCAGCTTCCGCAGGGCCAGGGCCTTTTGCATAGGATTCACTCCAGGGTGGGTGGCAGCTCGAGGGCGTTCGATTGCTTGCAGGTTTTCTGCGTCAGCCACCTTGCCCTGCCGCTCTCGGCGCTGATTGTGTCAGCTTCCTTTCCCATGTTTCGCTGCGTTTAGCAAGTGCTCCGCTCAAACTCTGTGATTTCAGACAAGGGCGATGGGGGTTGAAGGGTTGTGCATGCACTCGTCATCTTACCCTAAATCACGGGCCGAGGACGATCTGCTCCGAGTATCCACCGTCTTGGGCTCCTGCGAGATTGGAATGCGACTTCTCCAAGAGAACCTTCGGCTTGCGGTCCAAGAGGGGTGCTGCAGAGGTTCTTTTACGGGTTCGGGGAACGCACGATTTAGTCGGCTGCAGCGCCTTAGCAGTTGGGGTGTTACAGGTCTCCCACGATGCATACAATGGCTCCGGCTAGAAAGTTAATGCTCAATCGAGCCAAAGTCTTGTGGGAATTCGTCCAGATGCTTTTTGCAAACGGGACGAAGTCTGGCAGCATGTTGCTTGAACGACTCTGCTTCAGAGGATGGAAGACTGCATCGCGAAGTTCCCCACAGCACACGGTTACAGCTTGAGTTTGGCGTGATGGGGCAGCGTGACGGGGCATGTGCATCTCAGAGTGCATCGCAGAGCTCGTCTGCGACCAATTGCGTTAGCAGGTCCATGAGAGTGAAGAAGCTTGAAACCCTAAACTCAACAACCAGCCTTCTTGCCCAGATCCCAAAACAGCGCCCATTCGCTGAAGAGGTGAACCTCGCGTTGGTGCAGTCATCAGAGGAATGCGACTTGAGTCTGTGTTCCGACGATACCGCCGACGAGAAACCAAAGTCCAAAAAACCCAGCAAAGCACCGCCCGACACCCCAAGGAAGGAGGTTTTGGAGCGAGCTCGGTCTGAGCTCGGGGGAGCTGATGGAGTGTGCTGGGACACCCGGATCTGCTCGGATCTGCTCGGGTTCAGCGGGCGGGCGTCGTGACGTCGTAGAGTGTCCGGGTGGACAGAAACTTTAAACGATTCGTCATTCGTCTTTCTTCAATGTTAACTCTAAGTTTCTGACCGGACCGAGCCCCCAACATGAAGCGAAGCAGCGAAGAGAGCAGGATCCCGGAATCCCTGAAGAGCCCCGAACTCTCAGAATCTCCCATTTTGAGGCCAGCATGGCATGGACTCAAAGCTTGATGCTTTCTGGGGGTGAGGGATGCATGGTGCCAGCACGGCTGCTAAGGTTTAGAGCTGTTGGGCTTTTAAGCTTTAAGGTTTAGGGCTTTCGGGCTTTAGCCTTAGGACCGTAGGAATTTGGGACTGCAACAGTCCGACGGCTCCAGCAAGCAAACACTTGGATGCTAAGCCACTATGCCTCGCTACGCTTTGACGGCTGGAACCCTGAGCCCAAGAGCCCAAGCCTACACCGGAAAGCCTCAAAACTCCAGTCCAGACGCTCAACATCTTCCTGAAGAGGCTGTTGCAAACATTGACTTACGAAGCGCCTAATCGCAGTCAACCCCAAACCCCAAGCCCGGCACCCTACCAAACGGCCGGCGCGAATCACGGCACGCAACTCATGCCTAACATCCCTCTCGCGAGCCGCGAGGCCGCAAGTCACGAGGGCAAGCAAAGCATCCACATCCAAAGCCCTAAATCATCGAAACTCGGGACCCTCAAGCCCGCCTGCGCTCTCGGCTCCACCAGAGATGAGCGCTCGTTCACTCGATGGTCCGGGTGCAAAGCAAAGCGGCCTATACCGTCCCGCCTTCGGAAGCTGCTTTGCATCGTTTCCAATCAGGAACTCTTGTTCAGGCGGCAGCACCCTGCATTAGATACAACACCCTACACTGCACTGGGACGACGACGACGACGACGACCTCGATGAGAACGTAAGTTGCACTCTTCGCACCAATAAGTCGCAAACGGCAGTTTAGCCACGATAATGGCGATGCAGATAGTAAATGCCATCATCATTGCGATAGTGCCGAGGAGGAACGGCATCACAGCTTACTGACAAGCTCGTTGCCCTGTCTTGACAATTGCGCCATCTCATCCTCTCCATCATCATCGTCATCATCAGCATCATCGTCATCATCAGCATCAGCATCAGCATCAGCATCATCATCAATGCTGACCCTGCACTTTCCGTCTCTCTATAAAGCTTGGGCTTCGTCCCGTCCCCCAAAGTCAAACCCAGGCGGCGGCCCCTTCAGCAAGAGTTTGGAGGCACTTCTTCGCGATGCGCTGGTTTCGGGCTTAAGGTTTTAGAGTTTAGGACTCCTTCGCCGCTATCATCATCGCCACATTCATCGTCGCCAGCGTCAACATCGTCATCATCGTGACAGCGCAACTATGCACACTCTCCAGGTCGGAAGAATCGTGATGGTCATCATTATGATCACGAGTAGTACAAGCAAAAACCACAGCAAACAGGGTGACAGCGGAACTGCGATCACGAAAATGGTTCCGGTGAGCATAACCGCAACTTCGACGAGAGCACGATGAGCAGAAATAGTGAATACACAAGATGCTCGCCGCAATGCAAGCATGAGACCGAAGAATCTTTCACCGTGACGAAGTAGTACTGCCGGTGACAGACCATTGCAGGGACTCTCTCGGAACCTCCTTATGGCCCGGCCCTAAGCCCTAAGCCTTGAATCCCAAGTCGATAAACGCCAGGTCTCCCTGCAGCGTCATCCAGTTGGACTTCTCCTAAGTGATTCTTATGGGTGGGGGCAGTGGAATGCGGTTCTAACGAGGACTAGTCCGCGGCTGTGAAGGTGAGTGAACCTGCTGCTGAGCCTGAGAATCTCTCAGAGGGTTTGGGTTTACGGCTTTCGGGGTTGCTGACGACAGCTGTGTTGGCACGAGGGCCTGTGTCTGCCTAGGAGACAGGGAAGCTCACTACATCAGTCGACGTTCCGACGTTGCCTGTAGCGGCCACCCCTGACAGGCTTCATGCTGACGCGACCTTACGCCATACAATGCAACTAATGGGGTGAGACTCATCCTATATACCGCCATCTTGCCGGCATGCTGGCAGGCTGATCAGGAAGATGCAGAAAAAAACGCTTCAGGCTGTGCACCGTGCCTGCATCTCGAATGGTGGCAGTCTTTCTCCGAAGGCTGCAGCACAAGCAAGCAACGAACCCAGTGCGGGAAACTACAAGACTATGCCGTCGGGACACCACCATAGACTGCGGAAAGATCTTCTTGGCATACTTGCTGATCCACTTCCTGCGGGTGTGCCACGCACCAGGGATCGGCTGTCAATTGAGCAGAGATGCATGGGTAGAGTACACAGGAACAGCTGGTTCCGTGCAGCCGCCTCCGACTTGTAAGAGGAAAGTGGAATGCTTTGTCGCACAAATTCAGATCAGCTTCCATGTCTGTCAACAAAACACAACTACATCACAAGCATGAAGGACTAACCATGCGGCAATCCATGAGCTCAGCAGTCCGAGCAGACACAGAAACAGATACAATCTAGCAGTAGAATAGTGTCACTGTAACACATTTTACCATATCACGGATGCTAGCAGTAGCGACAACACAACGTGGCATTACTGCAAGACAAGGATGATGCACCAACACACAGATACACCAGTACATGGCGTCGACAAGCAACAACAGCAGCAGCGACAACAAGTAAAGCAATGCAAATGGCATTATTCAAAGCGGAAGCCCATATCCCCAAGCCCTAAATCCCGCGTTAGGCCGGTCCGGAAGAAGAACTGCTTGTGATCTAATCCGAACTTCGGATAGACACTCTGAAGGAAGATGCCTGGCGACAACGGGGTAGGTTGGGTTGGTGTCGGGGCCGGAGGTCAGGGTTTAGGCTTTGGGAAATCTGGGGTTGAAACGCGTTGTCGGCAAGATGCGCGTCTAAACCATACGAGAAGATCTTGAAGCTTCTGGGTTCAGGGCTTGATGCTACCTTCATCAATGCGAGACTGATGATCAGAATCCGGATGCTGGGCTAGAGCACATGCCCCAAATCCAGTTTCAGAGGTTGAGGACTGGCCTATAATCTCGATAGCAGGCTCATGGCCTGACTTCTTAAGTTCCCCACCTCCAAGCACGGGCATCGGGAGTGGGCGTTTTGGACATGTGGGATTGAGGGGTTTGGGAAATAAGGCTTCAGAGCTTCCGGGCCATATTCGGGCCAGAGGCTAGAGCGAGGAAAGGCCTCGAACCACAAAGCAGGTACTTCCGCTCACGGCGATAAGCTTGTGCAGGGCTGAGGCTAGAGGCTAAGGATGTACGTTTACCACGGCATAGCTTTGCAAGGGGTTGATGCCGGCTGTTCGCGCAGTGTGAAAGGGTAGCGAAAGGGGCTCCGGGGTGGAAGCTTCAGATTTAGGCCGGTTGCTGGGATAAGGATGTAGGGTTTGAGACCGGTTCATGGCTTCGGTTTTGTGGAATTCGGGTTGGGTTTGGAGTTTGAGGTGTTGGACTAGGTTGGCGGCTGAAGGTTCGGATTTCGAAGGTGGGAGGCAGGGACGAAGTGCCAATTGCGGCGGTCGGGCCATCATTGGAGATGTCGCTCACCCAATGCGCCTGCAGGGTTTGTTCTAACACGTGTTGATGCCAGGCTCACCACAAGGCTCTGCCTGAACAGGCAGGCTAAGGTGACGCGACATGGCTACAGAAACACTCATGGACAAGCAGGTACGTCATATGCCGCGCATGCCTGCAGGTTTACGCTTCCGGGAATTGGGCTTTGGGCTCGAGTTTTCGACTTCCTCGTCACAAACCCGTACAGGGCACAAACTTAAACATCTCGTCTCAGCGTCGTGGAGTGCCGGGGTTGATTGAACAGGCAGTGCTAAGCCTTCCCGCGGACTAGGATGTGAAAGAGGCTAAGACGGCTACGAACGTAAGGATTCGGATTTTTGGAGATCCTTCAGGTCCCACCGGGAGGGACTCAAGGTGCCACCTGGTGGGCTGAAGGATCTTTGGAAATCCTTCAGGTCCCACCTGGTGGGCGAGGGATTTTTGGAGATGCTTCAGGTCCCACCGGGTGGGATGAA
>CAJNDV010006291.1:24222-55665 GCA_905221635.1 Symbiodinium sp. CCMP2456 | reverse complement strand
TTCAGGTCCCACCATGTGGGGCTGAACGTGCCATCTACTGGGCTGAAGGATTTTTGGAGATCCTTCAGGTCCCACCGGGTGGGATGAAAGGTGCCACCTGGTGGGCGGTGGGATGAAAGGTGCCACCTGGTGGGCTGAAGGATTTTTGGAGATCCTTCAGGTCCCACCATGTGGGGCTGAAGGTGCCACCTTCTGGGCTGAAGGATTTTTGAAAATCCTTCAGGTCCCACCATGTGGGGCTGAAGGTGCCACCTTCTGGGCTGAAGGATTTTTGGAGATCCTTCAGGTCCCACCATGTGGGGATGAAAGGTGCCACCTGGTGGGCTGAAGGATTTTTGGAGATCCTTCAGGTCCCACCATGTGGGGCGAAAGGTGCCACCTGGTGGGCTGAAGGATTTTTGGAGATCCTTCAGGTCCCACCATGTGGGGCTGAAGGTGCCACCTACTGGGCTGAAGGCCACCGGGTGGGATGAAAGGTGCCACCTGGTGGGCTGAAGGATTTTTGGAGATCCTTCAGGTCCCACCATGTGGGGCTGAAGGTGCCACCTACTGGGCTGAAGGATTTTTGGAGATCCTTCAGGTCCCACCGGGTGGGATGAAAGGTGCCACCTGGTGGGCTGAAGGATTTTTGGAGATCCTTCAAGTCCCACCATGTGGGGCTGAAGGTGCCACCTACGTGGGCTGAAGGATTTTGGGAGATCCTTCAGGTCCCACCGGGTGGGATGAAAGGTGCCACCTGGGGGCTGAAGGATTTTTGGAGATCCTTCAGGTCCCACCGGGTGGGACTGAAGGTGCCACCTGGTGGGCGGAAGGATTTTTGGAAGAAATCCTTTAGGGTCCACCCAGGCCCACGACACAGCAGCCTCATCCCTCGCAATTGTAGTAAATCATACATCATATCATAATACAAAATACCCATAATCAAAATGACAATCATTCCCGGAGTAAAGATACCAGCTGGTCAAGAATAGCAGGTGAAGTGCTGAAGCAATGATACAAGCAAAAGCAGTATCAGTAGTACTTACAAGCAGAAGAATCCTTGTAGTATGGCATTGACAGAGACCCGCAGTATAACATGAAGTTACATGCGGTGAACATAGTACTAGAGTGTACCTAACTTTAAGCCTCTTCCTCCAGTCGGAGTCAATGGCAGTCTCAGCGAAGCATCCTAATTCTAAGGGTCTCGACAGTAAGAAGCTTAGAAACTGCTTAGAAGCCCTGGACCTCTGTATAGATAGACAAAAATCATGAATGAAAAGTACCCCTGGTTTCAGCAGAGTTCCCGGCCGAAGAGCTGTTACAGGGTGTGAGGCCTTACCAATCAGGATAGCCCTGTAGAACCCCAAGTTCAACCCTCTCATATAGGGACTCCATAAGGAAGAGTGCAATCAGTAACCCATCCTCCGGCCCCCCTTTTGTCCCGGCCTTGCGCCGGTCCGAGCCCTCTTGATGTCGCATCCCGGCCTTGGGCTCTGACCGGTTAGGCCCCGATTATTGGGGTGGGAACTGGTGGGCGGAAAAGGGGTCTTTCAAGGGCCTTCGGTTTTGTAGTGCTTTCTTGTCTGCTTTTGCGAAGGCTTTGAAGGCTTTCAGAGGGACTTGTGGGGTTTTAGGGTGTTGTTTGGCTAGAGATCGGGGTCATAGCTTGCATGGTAGCTCGAGGTCTGAACCACACACTCTCAATCTCAAACCCAGAAAGCTGCAGCACCCTCGGCTCTTCTGGACCTCTATTCGACCCCAAACCCTGAACCCTGATATCTCAACACTTAAACCCGAAACACAGAGACCTACACATCCCTTGGTGGAATCCTAGAACCTGCCAGAAAAAGGCTAGCGAGCACGCGCACACCCTAAACACTACACCAAGCAAAACACCCGACGGCCCAAGTCCCTTACTTAAGCCTAAGAACCCAAGCCTGGAGCTCTGAAATCCTACAAACCCTCCTGCAGAACCTAACCGAAATCACCATGAATCCGAAAGCCCAACTGTCAAACATAAACTAAAACCTTAAAGCCCCAAAAGCCCCGAAACCAGTTGAACAGCTGGGTCGGCGGCGACGTCGCTACTTTGACTCACGGCTTCGGCCAGCAAAGTGAGACCGGTGAAGTGCCTCTTCAATGGCTTCTATCAGGGCTTTACAAGCCATATACAAGGCTTCCACAACAGTTCCTAGACGGGCTGCACAAGGGATGGAAAAAGAGTTTTGGGAGGGTTCGACTTGCTGGGGCTTCTGTACTTGGAAAAAAAGCTACAAGTGCCTTCTCGGTTTAGGGTCTCATTCATGATTTCTGGACGGACCACTGAGACTGTAGGTTTTGTGGCGTAGTGTTGAAAGCCCTGGAGCCCGGAGGTTCGAACGTGATGCCGATGTTTGTGCGCACACCCACCGCTCTGTTCATACAAGAGAAACATCCGAATCTGGCTCAGGGTGTAGGGTTTCGGGGTTCTGGCGTGTAGGGCTTGGGCTTGGGCTTGACCCCAGACCCTTTGCAACATGAAACGCGAAGGGCGCTCTGGCTTCCGGGCTTGAACCCGAGAACCAAAGGCCCCAACCTCTGAGCCCAGGAATTTACTCACGTGAGCTCTGTTCTCGCCACATCCTCGCGATTTGGGCTTCAGCGCTGTGTCATGGCTGAGCGGCTTGAGGTGCTGTACCTTTTCCTCTGTGTCATTTGTTCCTTGGCCGAGCTCCCCGCATGCCACCAAGATGTAGAATCGTGTGGTTCTGCAAGTGCGCGAACACCTGGCGTCGCTCTTGGAGGCTTCAGCGGGCTTTACATGCAACAGCCCCACCACGAATTCCGAACACGAGGGCAGCGACGAGGTTGGGAGTTGAGTCCTTTGCAGCTTAAGCTGGTGGGTGCCGTCGGAACGCATAGAAGGGGTTTTAGATCTGGGGAAAGTGGGAGCCAAGATTGGGACTTCCACAGGCCCACTGGGCAGGATGATGGTGGCCACTCAATCTATGTTCTTAATCTACCACTGTTACAAGACAAGGACACCCTAACCTTAATCTTTACGCAAGCAACGCACCCCTAGACCCAAGAGCCTAAAGCCCTAAGCCCTTATGCCCAAGCCGTGAACTCGGGGCCCTTGACATTCGAAGCCCTTCAACAAACCAGAAACTAATCACGCCCCTGAACCCTCGCGGTTTTCTGTTGCTGTGGAGGGTTTAGTGTCAAGAAAGAGAGCACAAGCTAAACCCGAAAGCCCTGAACCCTAACAAGCCCTCTGCTCAAAGCGCCCGACCTCATCGCGCGACATGTCCTTTTTGCTGGCCGGGGCTTTGTGGAACTCGATGTGCGGGTTCCACCTTCACTTGGGAGGTTCTTATAAAATATGTTCTTAAAGATGCTTCCTGCTCGTCACGGGATCCGGCTTTCGCGCTTAGTAGGGCTTGGGGAAGAAAGTAAGCTCGTGGGCCAGGCGAAGCTGGAGGCTTCGTTAGGATTAGGATTGCGCGTAAGGGCTCAAGGTTTCAGGTCGCAGGCTGTGCTAATTTAAGCTATCTAAACCAGCCAAACGAGCCAGAAGAGCTAATCCAATCTAACCAACACTTAATTAACTAACTGACGAACTAACGAACGAACGAACTGCACTAACTCTATGGAGCAAGAGAACATTGCAGGCAAAGGGGCGCAGCTACTATGGGGTCCATAAATACTAGAATAATATCTTGGGGTGTATTATAGTATACTAGGACCTTTGTATTACCCTGAAGCTGAAACAGGGTCTCTGAGACCGAAACATGAAACCTGAAGGCTTGAGTCTTGAGTTCTCAGGCCGGGACCACATCAACCCGCCCGTCACCGCGACGGCAATGAAGATGACGAGGCCCAACACGTAGGGAGCCATCTGCCAGCAGCTGTAAGCGGTTTCCACAAAGGGTGTTACGCAAAGAACTCCCACACCCCCGACCCTCAGCCCACTAGCAACCGCAGACTCAGGAAAGCGCCGCTACTGGCTGACTTCCTTCTGCGATGCTGAGCCCCAAATCCTGAACGGTAAAGAAGACCAGAACGCAGGCCCCATGTTCGCCACCCCGTACCCCCAAAGCCATGATACAGGAATCAGGATCCAAGGGATGTAGGGCTGAGGAATCAAGTCTAACACACTGAAAAGGCCGGGAATTTGGGCTCGAAGGCTGAGGCCTCCCTGACTCCCTGCCTCTTGCTCCTGTTCTTTTGCGCGGCGGCGGCGCTCAGCCACCGCGTCCTCATCACCTGGACCGGGACGACCGACGGAAGTCCGAGAACTACGTGAATTCGTGGCGGATTTTGCTTGGGGTTTGAGTGCTCGATGCTCCGGGTCTTGGGTGCTTCGGCTTTGGAGCTTAGTCGGGCCTCGTCTTGATGGGAGGAGCCGAGACAGGAACCTGAAAGTCCCAACCTAGACCCTGCAACTCGCAAGCCCGACAAGCCTTAAACCCCAGAGGCCTAAACCCTAAACCCGGAAGACAGACCCACGACCCGAAATGTTATACCCTGCAGCCCCAACCCTTAAACCTGAACAGGTCCTGTACTGAAGCCAACATATTGCCTAGCCGTTGCTTCTTTACCAATGCTCCTGAAGTTGGACTGTCGGAGCTCCGACGTAGACGAGCCTCATGGGCTACAGGCAGACCCTAAACCCTAAACTTTCCTAAACCTTAGCTCCCTCTAACACCCCTCATCCCTCATCCCTACACCTTTAACCTTCAGCCCTGCTTGAAGCCTTACACAAGCCTGCAGCACTGTACGCACTACTGCCGTCACGAAGGAGCCCTAAACCCTAAACCTTGAACCCGAAACCAGCGCATCGCGAAGTGCCTCCAACCTCTTGCTGAAGAGGCCGCCGCCTCGGTTGGACTTTGGGGGACGGGACGAAGCCCGAAATCATAGAGGGACTGAAGGCGCAGGGTCAACAGTGATGATGCTCATGATGAGGAGTAGGATGATGAGGATAGTGGTGATGATGATGACGACGATGGTGATGATGATGATGATGGTAATGATGACGACGATGCTGACGATGACGATGGCGATGGCGGTGACGATGACAATGACCAGGACGGTGACGGTGAGGGTGATGGTGATGGCCCACCAATACAAGAAGAAAAACGGTCCGAACTCAAAGAAAACAACGACATGTTGCGACTAATCGCTATTCAACATGCCTTCCACACCAGGTGCGGGAGCGAAGCAATTGTAGCAGAAGCACGATCAAGTACGACTGCCACCCAAAAGCACCACAACTGCCACTCCATGCCGCCACGACAACTACGGCGACGACTATTACCACTACCGCAGTACGACGCCTACTGCTCCTGCTAGTGCCGTGACCAGTCTCGCTTGCGTGGCTGCAGATCCGGCCAAGCCACTGCCGCATCGCGCGGACACCGCAGGCGTTGTCGCGAAAGCAGGTGCTGATTACTTGAACTGTTTGGGGTTTCAGACTCTCGGTTGAGGGTTGGGGTGCGGAGACGGGGACAGGGGGTGGTTGCGTCAATGTGTTGGGTTAGGGATCGGAGTTTCACGATGATGCAGTCAATTTGCCGAGGGATAGATTCGAGTTGTTTGTTGATTGCGGTTCGACAACTTTCCGTGTACTCTGACATGCCTCTCACAGGTGCGAAGGATACGCGGCTGCGGGGATAAACCTCAAATCTTCCTGTCGGTCTGAATTTCTGCATTACTTCTGTTCTAGCTGTGCTCCCTCTTGCTGCTGTTACTGTTACTGCATGTTACTGCCATTGCTACTGTTCCGGTCCTGGTTGTTCTTCTACTTGTTGCTCCTGTTCTTGGTCGTGCTTCTCGTTTGTTGCTACTGCCTTTGATCGCAACTCCTCTTGTTGGTGCTGCTGGCATTGTTGTTGTTGGTAGTGGTACTTCTGCTGCTTTTGGTGGTGGCAATACTCGTGTTGGTGCTGCTGAGTGGTGCACTAGCTTTGGTTGCTAACTCTTGATGGTGATGTGCACTTTATACATAGCAACCATGAAGCTTTCCACTCTGTCCCAACCTCTCCCGAAGCTGAAAGAAGTTTGGGGACGTCCCAGCCTATCGTTTGGAGGAGAAGTCAACACTCATGTGGCTGCTGCTACATGCAGGTGTTCTGAACTGGCGTTCCTGCAAATGAGCCTCAATGTATTGCGGTCATGGGGTTGTGCTTTTCCTGGGCTGAAATGCGTAGCCCGACAAGCCACAATGCCAGTCGTGGAACCTTGTTGCTGCTCTGGATAATCACACTGCTTCGAGCCTAGTCACTAGTCACAAACATCATGCCGTATATACGCATATACGCACACAGATATGTACATACTAAGCAAACTCTGACCGCGCAGGCCTGCTACAGCGACTCAAAGGCATCCTCTGGGAAGTCGCGGTGCAGCAGCACGGTGCCACAGATGTTCTTGTAAGCGCAGCCCCTTACCAGATGTATCCTCCACGGCTGCTTGAAGTATCCCAGGACGAAATCGTACATTCCATAGAGGACGACATCGTGCAGGACGACCAGGGTGCGCTGTGCCAAAAAAGGCTTAACTGCCTCGAAGTCCTTTTGCAACTGTGAAGTGCTGTGGCCTCCATCAATGAAGGCCAGGTCGTAAGTCCGCCCGGTCCGCGTCCCTCTCCGCGTGGCTTTCGGCACGTCTTCGGGCGATGTTCCCCTTGTCAAGGAGACGTTCAGGTTGTGGGTCCGTGCAATCTGCCGCGTCAGCCACCCCCCTGTGCGCGTGCAGGCGTCCGGCTCCTCGTCCAGGACATCCACGGAACCGACGGAACCAGAGGCGGACGGTCCGGACTTCGCAAAGAGCAGTCCCAGCAGGAGCGCAGAGAAGCCGAAGGAGTTGCCGATGACGAAAGCGTGCACCGGGACGCTGCCTCCGCCTTTGGTCAAGAACGCAAGAGTGCGAAGCCTGAGAAAGAGTTCCACATCTGAGTCGGCAATCCCTGCACCTGAGAAGACGTTTGTTCTGTTCCTGGCCCTTACCAGGCACTTGCAGACCTCCTGGTGAGTGGACACGTTGGGGGCCTCTTCGGGGCGGAGGCTGCGATACCAGAGCCTTGGCTGGCAGCCCACCAGTCGCGGGGCCCAAGGCAAAACCCGGAGTTTTCGAAGGGAGCCCCTGGAGATCGGGGGCTGCGAGAGAGGGTAGATCACCTCGAAGCCGTGGGGGAGATACCAGTTCTCCACGGTCCGGATTGCAGAGATCGAGTCTGGGCAGTTCATGTCCGCTCGATACTCCTGTACGTCGGAGGAGATGGCAATGCTTCCCGATCCCAAGCTCGGGGAGTCAAACTGCAACATCACCTTTGCCGGGAGGTCGGCGAGCTTCACTTGGCTTACCGTCGATGCTGGTCGCAGCTCTGCCACGAGGCTGCTCAGATCTGCTTGGAGCTGCCTGCCCTCACTCAGCATGCCATAGCCTGCTGAATTCTCAAGATCGTGCAAAAACTCGCCCACGGACGTCGCCTCGAAAAACGCGTGGTTGACGGTGTCATCCACATCCTGGCAATGCTGCCGCGGTGTCGCGCGGTAAAACCAGGGACGAGGCTCGCTGATGCGCCCAGCTGCCTGCGTCCAGCGCTCGAAGTTCAGGTGGAGACCTTCCCGGTCCCCCGGGGCCTGAAGCTTCGTGGGACCTCTCTACGGGGACACTACTCGAGCTCCAAAAGAAACCTACGACGGCGTCAGCTCGGCTCTCGGCTCCTACGGAGGCCCCGGGAGCCCCGACGGCCCTCACTGCAAACCCCCGACACACAACCGCGCACGTCCTATCTACGAAACCCCGAAGCACAAAGGGCCGGTTGCAGATCTTCAGCCTAAACTCGGAGCAATCCCTGCGAGATCTCACGGAGCCCATGCGAGGCTTTTAACGCTTCCGGCAGCTTCCCGGCTCTGAAAGCTGCATGGGGTTGAAGCGCTTTTTGAGGATCTTGGGGCTTTAAATTAGGGTCCCTTTTAGGGTCCTTTTTTATAATGGTGCCGTACGATATTGGGGACCGAAAATATGACCCTAATTTAGAGAACTGCCCATATAGAGCCCTTATAGTACCCCTATAGAAACCCCTACAGATCCCTTTAAGGAACCCTAAAAAGGGACCTAATCTAGAGAGCTACCCCAAGTACAGGTCTCAGGATAGGGGTACCTTATTTTGGGGTCCTTATAATAAGGATCCTATTATCTAGGGTACTATAATTAGGGTCCCCTATTTTCGGAAACTCCCATAGGGGTGATCCTCGGGGCTCCTCTGGGCTTTTCTGGGGCTCAAGGCCTGGGAAAGTCTTCTCCGCGCGATTCGGGTTGCTTGGGGCGTGGGGACAAGTGTGAGCCTTGAAGCTTTTCAACCTAAACCCTAAACCCTAAACGCTAAACCCTAAAACCCTTCAACTCCCAAAAAGAAAAAAGATCGGAGACCCGAAACCAGGCCCGAGCAGCTCTGGCACAGGAGGCTCTCTGCTGGGCTCAACTCGGCAGCCCGAGCCAGAGCCCCAAGGAAGCAGATCTGCCGAGGCATGCGCCGGACAAGTGCATGGCGACTTGCCATGAACAGAACAGCCGATCCGTCGGCTTCTCCTCTTATGATGATTTAGGGTACCATGTCAGGAGGTCCGGATAGCAAGTTGTTTATTTTGCGGTCCTTTGTCTCCTGAAGCTTCCCACTTTTGGTGCAGTCCGCTCGACGGAAGATGCTTGAGGCAGGCAACGGCTGTCAGTAACGGCGCAGAGAAAGCTCCGCCAAGCTTGGGAAGTTTGAGGCTCGAGGCTTCGATGTCCAAACCGGTCTCTGTCTTAGGAGATCGCGGCCTCATCCCCAAACCCACAGGGCTCAGAACATGACCCGGAGCCTTCGAGACACGGAACCAATGTATTCCAAGGGCTTCAGACTTGGGGAATGGAGAGTTGGTGCTTGCGAGCCAAAGGCTTGGGATCTCACGGCTTGAAGCTCGATTTTGCTGCGTTGGAGGGTCTAGGCAGTAAGGCTTAGGACGTAGGCTTGAGGCTTGAGGTGTTGAGTCCGGGTCGTGAGGCTGAAAGTCCAGCGCACATCGTTAAGGTGCGGCGGCTGCTGCCGACCGGAATGAAATGCTTCAGTACGAGTAGGACGCAAGGGGAGGTGTGAGCAAGGGTGATCGTTCCCCAAGTGCCCAACCCCGAAGCCGAGCGGTTGAAGACCCGGCTGCGGTTTGAGGATCTTTGCAGGGAGGAACAGAAAGAATAACCATCCGATTGGCAGAATGGACCGGAAACCCTGGGCAAGTGGGGTAAAGGTAGGATAGTGATGAAGGGCACATAAATGTGTCGTTTATCCCTTCGTCCCATGATGGAGGGAACATAAGTGTGTCGTTTATCCCTTCGTCCTAAGCTGGGTTTGGGGTTCGGGCAATGGCTCCATTTTCTCCGCAGGGGCTTAAACCATCTGTCTGTGTCTTGGGCACGACCATCCAGGACAGTTGGAAGCTTCCGAATCCTGGGAAGAACTACATAGAACCTCAACACTACGTCTCGCCTCAGCAACTGGCCCTCAAATTACTCGGGCTGCAAGACGCACAGTCTGCGTTCGTCGGGCGGCGATTGTGTCAGTGCCGGGATTTCCGGGCTGTGGAGGTTTCGCTGAGGTGCTTCTATCACCAAACCCAAGAAGCGAAGACTTGTCGTAGACTCTATACCCATGCGTTCGTGCTGTCGAGATGCAGTCGTTTGAGCCAATACAAACGGAACATGACTTCAGTGCAATACGTGTAGAATCCCACATGCAGCCATAAGCCGTTTAAACATAAACCTTGACTTGAGAGTAGAACCTGTGCGGCATTGTTACAGACCATAACCTGACATCGCCTCATGCAGCATAAGATGCTCCAAACTCCGTCAACGTCACATAACACAACATCCCAGGTCATCGAGAACCCTTCCTTGGAAGCTTCCGAAATGGAAAATCCATGGAGTCTCGGGAATGAAGCGAACATCGCGGCGGATGGGTTGACTTCAGGTGCCTAGGGTTCGGGGCTTGCGGCGACCTCTGAGGCTCTGAGTTTCGGGCAGCTTGGGGCTTACGAAAGTGAGATCCAATCAGAGAACTCGGAAGCGAGAGGTATGTCATCTCACGGTTTGCTTCATTCCCTACGTAGACCACCGGGAAGATTAAAGCCCGGACAGCGCAGCAACCGTGAAAGGAGGTGTCGGACTACACCCCCAACTTCGGTGTAGGGTTGGGGGCTGTAACCGGATTCTGGCCCTGAAGCCCCAGAGTCGAAGGACGTATCTCCGTTGCAGATCCTACAAGTTGAATCGTCTACTCTAATTACACCTTGAATCACAGCAGAACATCGCAGCCAATGCTCAGAAGAAGGCCGCAGTAGAGAAATACAGAGACGGACCAGCCCTGGCATGAAAAGAGGCAAGAGTCGAGATCTACGGAGTACGGGGTTGCCTAGGTTTTGCGTTCAAGCTGTAGGGAACGAGGGTCCGGCATGGGTCTGGGCCGGGAGCTGTTCCACGTGGCCCATAGCCACGGAATTCAATCTTGGATCTTGAACTTACGGACTGTGGACTTGAAGGTATGGGACTCAAAAGCTTGGCAATGCTTAGGGCCTAAGGCCTAAGGGTTTCACCCCACGCCGCACGCCCCTTCAGACCCACAACTCTGCATCCCAAGGCGACCCACACAGGTGCAAATGAACAAGAAGCCTGAACTGTGCTAAAGCAGCATTATCAACTCGCAGCCTTAAATACGAAACCAGAATCCGTGCAATCATACTTCCGGAAACCGCAGACGTTGATGGCTCGTCGAGAACGGGCTTGATAGATCATGCCGAGGAATCGGGAGCCCTAAACCCCAAACCCCAAACCCTATGCGACCCGAGAGCTGAGAAGAGTGGCGAAGATGCGGTCAGGGAAGCTAGAGAATGTACTACCCAGAGAACCCAATACGCCTTAATTAAGGAAGATACCTTAAATCCGACGATTAACGCTCCTAATTTAAGGTGTATTCCTTAATTAAGGGGTATTGGGCTCTCTGGGCATGTCGACCTAGCAAGGCCCCCAATCCGTAGTAGACTCCTTGCCTTGCCGTGGCAACGCTACGAACTGAGCCGCCCAACCCCATACTTGTTTTTATATCTTATACTATATCTTACTAAACTATATTACATTATATTACATGTTATTACACTATATTACATTATATTACAATGTATTACATTATATTACATTATATGACATGTTATCTCATTATCTTACATTATATTACATGGATTCCCAGTGCAAGTCGCTTCTCTCCCGGGCCTCGCTCTCCTCCTTCTCGTGCGCCTGCACTCAGGCTTCGAATATTCGTGAGCCCAGACCGAGACCCCCCCCTTCCCCTGTGACACAACCTGGGGGGCCCCAAGTCATTCCAAGTGGGCTTCTAGTATCCTAAAGACTCAACTGATGTGTCGAAGGGTTCTGTTGGCAAGAATAAGTGTCCATGACTGGTGAGAATGACGATGAGGCCTTATGGTGTTCCAAGCAAGCGTCTCTGGTACCAGTAGGACCCGTATGAAAGGTTGGCTCCTTGCTTCAAACCTCATTGAGGTTTAGCTCAGCCCTAGAGTTTATAGCACGGTTCAGGGCTCCGTAAATAGGCCGCAACAAAAAAAACCTGGGCAGCCCAAAGCCGGTGCAAAAGTCGACTCTAAGAACTTCGACGGAAAGGCGATTGGCTTCGTGGCGGGGCGCCTCCAGCAGCAGCTCATCCAAGACGAGGAAGAGCACGGCCTTTCTTTCGACTCACGGGCTTTCTGCAGGCGGGCGCGCTTTTTGGGCGTTCTTCTCTGGGTGCTTGGGCACTTTGCTTGCCTAGGCCCTGATCTCGTATGACTCGCCGGGCCTTCAAAACATCCAAAACCCTGCCTAAACTTGATCTGAAGATCGAGGCTGAAGGGTTCTGCAGGCCTCAAGCTTTGGGGTTTTGGCCTGAGCAGTAATGCTCACAGAGATTTATGCCGGGTTCAGGTTTTGGCCCGGAACCGCCAAGCTCAATGCCTCGCGGCATACGCTGGATGCGCAATGCTACTCAGAAGAGCAACCACGCGCTCGGACATTCTTGTCTGTTGCTACACGGTGCTGTGTCTTGCCACTTTTGTCTTGTCTGTTTTTTAAGCACCTTTATACCCTCGCCACAGAGTCTGCTTTTCAGGGAAGGTGCCATACATGTCTTTACGGCAGTGTTGTTTAAAAGCCCCATCAAAGACAACATGGGAAGTCCTCTGAGAATCAACTCGACATGTCATCCTGCAATCTCTTAATATCTCCGACTCCTGAAAGCCTCATCCACAAAGCCTTCCACTCTCCCATCAAAGCACCCTCGTGTATGATGAGCTCCGCTCAGGACTCGTGTATGTTTCAGGACCTTCGGGTGTCTAACAAAAGCCCAGTAACGGCAACAAAGAAGTCTTCTGAAGCTACCTGCGGCTTTCAGAGTCTGATTTCCCGAGTTCGTCCTAAGCGGGGTATCCGACTCTCTGGGGAACTCCGAGGGTCCGCACTGCCAAGGCAAAAGCCTCAGAGAGCTGGCGGAAGGAGACTTCCGAAAGACTCCCAAGGCTGAGGAACTCAAAAACCGGCACTCTCTGTAGCAAAGAACGGCCCAAAAAAACATACTGCCCACCAGTCGGATCTTAACTGAAATTCAGAAGGGGCGCTCCTCTCGTTGCAACAGTGATCCTTTCCGAATTGGACGGAGTCGCTCAGTGCGGGACACTCGTACCATCTAAGTTCCGACCCCTGTCTTGAAGCCGCAAGCCCTCCCAGAGGCCCAGGGGCTTCGGCTCCGGATTTGGGGCATTCGACCCAGGAGTTCGGGCTCGAGAGGCGTCCAAGCGTTTTCTAGCTTCGGGCCGTTGGGGCTTAGGATGTAGTACGGGAGGCTGCAAGCGTAGAAAGTTGGGCCATGACAGCTTAGGCTTCAGGGGGTAGGCTCCACTGCCCGAAGTTTGCGCTTCTTCGGGGCTTTGAAGCCAAGTCGATTAGCCTGAACCATGCTAAAGCCCCATGTGTCTGGAGTTTACCGTCCCAGTGGCGTTGAAGAACTTCAGAGGCCCTACAAACGCCATCCTTCCTTGCGGCCCTGATCGCCCGATGCCCCGATGCCCTCGCACTGGGCTTCCCGCGATGAGACCGCAGAAGGCCGGTGTTGTCTTCGCCTCTTGAGAACCAGAGGTGTCGGCACTTTTGCGGCTTTTCAGCTGTTTCGGGTTGTGGGGGACGCATGGTGTTCCTCCTTGGTGGAAAGGGGGGTTCGGGATCTGGGGCTCAGGGCTTTCAATCTCCGGACAATACCCCGAGCCGGAAAACGAGCATCATCATGACAACGACCATCGAGCATTACGGGCAAATCAAAAGCCTAGAGTTTGCTCGAACAGCCTGGCTGCTGGATTCTGGGGCCATCTGGGGTATCTCTGAAACTCCGTGGTGTGAAAGTTCATGGCCAAATCAGAATCAGCAACTAACACAGCTGCAATAGCATAGTAACAACAACGGCAGATTCGTAGTATTCCTACTAATAAGTATATTTTCCGACGGGATAGGCTTGAGGCCTAGAGTGTTGGGTTTCAGGCTTCGGGTTTTCGACCGAGCGCTCCAGACGGAGCTGCAATACAAGAACCAGCAGGAAAGTTAAAACGAGCCTCACTGCAGCACTATGTAGCAGTACCTCCAACAGTGGCCTTTCGGGGCCTGTACGACTCTAGGATCGTCCGCAGGAACACCACTGTAACGACAAATAGCATGAGTCACAACTTCGATGGGTCCGACTTTGACCATACACACCAAAATTAGCAGAGCAATGGGCGATGACAGCAATAAGCCGTAGCGATGATGACGACAAAGAGGGGAGGAAAAGGAGGAGGAGGAGGAGGAGAAGGAGGACGACGACGACGCGGAGAATGATGATGATGAGGAGGAGGAGGAGGACGACGACGACGAGGATAAGGATGAGGCTGAGCGTAAGGGTGAGGATGATGAAGATGACATTTGGCACTAGCATCAATCATAATAATAATGGCAACAATCACACCAATCATCACAACTCCAATCTCCAGGCCCTACACCCTCCATGCCCCATAGCTGTAGTAAAGATTGTGGCCTCGTCCGCGCCCAAGAATGCCACTGTGGAGGCAAAAAGCATCGTCAGCGGAGGCATCTGATGGTAGGGTCGGGTTGTGGGCTGCGTGGCGTGGGCTCGAAATCTGGGTGTGGAAAGCTTTCGTTTCGAGAACGATGTCCAAGTACCAACACAAAATGATGGCAGTCATTATGATAATGCAGCAACAGACAGCTTGCTGACTTGGTAAAAATAACGATGGCTGGGTATGTATCGATGACGATACTGGTATGATATTACTATTACCTGACATAACTGCTTTTGTGGCCAGCCGGGGGCTTCGGTCTGGACTGTATGGCCTACAACTTGAGCGACGAAAGCCCTAAATCCTGAACGTCGAGCTCGGGTTGTCATGAGCCTGGCTTTCTAAAGCAAGGCCTCTCCCTCCCCCCTTACACTTTCACCCCGAAGATGCCATCGCTCCCCGGGAGCAGGGTCCCCCCGCCCCCTCGCCGCGGCCCCGCGCTGCGGAAGAAGCGGAAGACCCCCCGAACTCCAAAAACTCCGTTCACCCGACAATCAACCGCAGCAGATAAGAACCATCCATCATCATCAAAATCTCAGCTTTCGGCTGCCAGGATCATCGCTGCCACCCAGAGACGGCGCAGCGACTGACGATAGGGTGCCGCAGGCATGGCGTTGTAGGGTGAGGTCTGGGAGTTCGGGGTTGTGGGATTTGCGGTTCCGAGGTCAAGGCTTGATGCCGCAACGTCTTCGGTGGGGGTCGGGCCGGGTGGGCCATGGTGAAAGCCCTACAAAAAATGCTGCACGCAGCGTTTTGCAGCTTGCGGCTTAGGAAGGCTTAGGGTAAAAAGCGGTGGGGGGGCTCTGGGTCCTAATTGTGGTTTTGTCTGCTCTAAAGTCAGAGCTCTCGGTTTCCGTGTCATAGGCGAGCCAAACCCGTCGAACTCAAAACCAAAATCCCAACTCCGTACCTGCCTTGGTGAGCGAGCAGGCAAAGGAGTAGCCTGGGCTTCCGTGAAGAAAACCAAAGGTTCCGGGTTCTGGCTTCCCAGGAAAATGCAACAGAACATCAGCAGCCAAATGCATAAAAATAGTACTCATAGTACATATGATGCTCCTGTTATCCTCGTGACTTACATGAAAGTCCTTTGAGAGAACCCAGCTTCGAGACCTGTGGAGCTGAAGGAACTGGGGCCCAGGAGGTTTCGGCTTTCGGTTGCAGGCCCGGTGTAGGAAGCTCAGCAGTTAGCCGAGAGTTTTGCGGGACCCCCCACTTCATACTGCAACTCTTAGAGCCTGGGGGCATGGAGCGGATTCAGGCAGCGCGGGTATCAGGAAGGCAACCTGTGTATAGCACTGCTCGCTCGAGTCCTCGGAACCTGCATCGTGCTTGAAGTTCTGAGAAGCGCAACCTCCGACCGAACCCCACTCCCGCCCTTCATCGCTCGCAGCTCCCCGACCACCCCAAAACCAGCTGCCAGCCCTAGAATCCCCTAGACACCCTGAAGCTCCTAATAACCTTCCGAGGGGCCCAAGAAACCCATCTCGATGGCCGTTGCTAGGGCCTTGCAAGGGGGCTTCGGGTTGCTCAAGTGCTGATGATCAGCGTTATTACTGTTGTGATGATTCCCGTCGGATGTACCGGTGAGCGCTGCTGGTTTAGGAATTACAGCTTTGGGATGGGTTGGGGGCTCCGGATGTCGGATAATCGGATCATTCCAAAACCCAAACCTTACGGCCCTAGTCCCTAACCCTAGTTCACAGCTTGCGCTTAGTGCTCAGTACCCAGCTTCCACTCAGCAGGCAATGATACGACTGCCCCACTGCATAGAACGCGAGCCAGTCATAAACCCCATATGCTCAACACTTAACCCTAAACACCAAGGACGGTTGTCAAAGTCCCAAACGCTTACAATGCCCCACATGCAGCTGATTCTTCGAAGCCCCCAATGTCTCACCCACAACCTGCAACCCTAAACCTCCGAAGCACGATCTCCGCAGTACCAAAAGCTGCCATACTCAAGCTCCACCCTGAAGCCCCTTAACTCAGAACCATAAACCCGAACCCCCAGCCCCTGGATCCTAAACACTAAACCTTAACAGTTCTTTAACTTTGAACCCTATACCCCAAACCCTTTTCGAACCTTAATGTAGGCCCTCATATGGCAGGGGGGTGTGCTACCCAGGAGCCTACATGAACGCCTTGACCCGAACAAAACCCAAAAAAGAGCTCGGGCCCACGACCAGCAAGCAGCCGCTCCCCTCCAGCAGATCCGCAGTTCGTGAGCTTCTAAAGGGTCCAGGGTTCAGCGATTTTTGGTGATTTGGGCTTAAGGTTTGGGGTTATAAACTACAGGGTCTTTAGGGTTAAAGACTACAGGGTTTTTAGGGTTATAGACTACAGGGCTTTTAGGGTTATAGACTACAGGGTTTTTGGGGCTATAGACAGCTATAGAGTTACAGGGTTTGCTGGCCCGCCTAGCCTACATCTGAGCTCCCGAACTGGGGGTCCGGAGGTCTGAGCGCAGGCTCCAGAACTCGTCATGCTGTTCCTGAGGGTTCCTTACTCCAGAGACAACGCTCGGGGAACTTGCGTTGGGACTATACTCAACACACTGTGCCAAGTAGCCCTAATACTGCATGCATGTATGTCACTGTATGTATGTATGCATGCACCCATGCATGTATGTATGTGTGCACGTGTGAATGTACGTTCCGGCACAGCTGTACATAGGTACATGTGCCGTAGATGTAAGTGATCGAAAACCAGCGCTAGCAAGTTGCTTCGAACCTGCCTCCCAATCCATCTCTTAATCGTCGAAGATCAAAGCGGCAGCATGGCACAGCAGCACGTCCAGAATAGGCGGTCTTGGCCGACCCCTCCCCCCCAAAAAAAACGGTGAAAGCTGAGAGTAACCACAAGCGCAAAGCTCAAACAAAAGAGCACTACTAGCAATAGGAGTGATGACAATCAGAGCCGTTGTACCACAGCAGCGGCGTTGCACACCAGAAGGGCACTTGAAAGCCTTAAAATAGAAATTTCTTTATAAAAGCCTCAACAATGGCTACCCAAACCCAAACCCTCAGGCTTTCAGAGTCTCTTTTGGGGGTCCCGACCCGGGCGACGGAGGCCGCCAGGCCGATGAGCATGCCTAGGCAAAGAGAGGGAGGGAGAGATTTGGCCTCTTTTTTCTGTAGGGGCCCCCCCCTTTTTTTTACAGGTCTTGCGGAGGATTGCCATCATTTCTGACACCCCCGCCTCCCCTCCGCCCCCATCTCTTTGGGTACTCACTTGTCGGGCTCCGTTTCGGGGCTTAGGCGAGGGATTATGCCAGGCGAAGGAGTTTACAGCTGCTTGGTTTGGGGTAGAGGGCCTGAAGCTTCCAGCGTCGAAGGCCGGTTCTCCGGAATTCGGCTCTCTCCGGTTGCCTGGCACCCCTGGGTGCCACGCTGAGAGAAGTGCTAGCCGATTTTGTCCTAAGCTGCCGAGAGCCCCACCGTCGACGCCGCTGTCGACGACCACAGCCATGATCATGCCCATGGGCAGCGCAATCTGGAGACAGGGGAGTGGTGCCTCTTTGCGAAACCTTCAGCGGTATCTATGAAGGCACCGTCAAGCATCTATTTCGAGATTGTGGGCTGAGGTTGGCTCAAAATTAGCGGCGTATGCTTGGCCTCGTACTTTGCTGTGAAGGGAACACGGTACTTCATTCTGGGTTTAGGGTTCAAGACCACACCGGAACCATGCGGCCCTCAGTCCGGAGCTTTGCCAAGCCCTCCCTAAGCCCAAAAACCCGGCAGTCTCAACTGAGCCGTGAACCCCATCAAGAAACTGGCCCAAAAACCCTAAACCCTAGCAGAACCCTTGTAGAACCGGTACCTAAACGTTTGACCGAGCAGCCGTAGGAAGCGAGTCCCGCGATGCCTCCCGTGGCTAAATTCGGTGTTCTTGACATCAGGTGGTTTAGGGTTTGGAGTTCCTTCAAGGCTTTGTACGGCTCTTCTCAGCTTGAGGGAGTCTTTGAAAGCTACTTGGTGTCTGTGGAGATTATGTAAACAGTATGTGTACACTTCGGGAATATGGGGCTTTACATCGGCATTAGGGGTTTCTTGAAATTTGGGGTGCCGGTCCTTCGTTTAAGGATCCTACTACTTAGTGGTGTTCTCATGGCCCCTTCTTATCCGAGCTCCCAGTTGTTGGCTTCGGGAGTACTAACTTGGGAACCTCAGCTCAAGGTGGTTTTGCTCAGGGCATCGTTTGACAGAGACACATAGAACCAGAATATCATGGATGATAGCAAACAATCTAATCTTAGTCATGATAGCTACCGGCACTTCTACCACCAATGTCATCTCTTCCTCACCATCATCGTTGCTGTCAGGTTAACCCTAATGCCCTAGCCCGCGAAACCCACACAGCCCCATCAGCTTCCGAACCACCCCCGGCACGCATCCCTTGGCACGTAGCCACCAGGACCCCTCACGGCTCTCTGCTTGGATCTAAATGCAAAACAAACAAAAACGGGAAGAAGCCAAGGCCAAGGCCAAGCCTGAAGACCTCAAGGCCTACCGAGCCCCGAAGTCCTCACGGGTCGAACCCGGCCTCTGCCTCCGCAACCGTGGGCAAAGTCCTCACCTCTTCGGTTGGCTTTTGGGCCTTGGGGTTTCGGGTCGAGTCTTCGGGTTTTGGGAAGCCGTTTGAAATCGCTGTCGATTGAGAATCTGGAGGTTCTGGGCTTGTGAGTTGGGGGGTTTCTCCACAGATCCCAGATCCCTGGTGTCACCCCAGACTGTTCCGGGCTCGTCCCTCCACCCTGCAGTTCCTCTACAGCGACAGAGGGAAGGATTTGGGGAAGAAAGGCCGATGTTTTTTGGAGTTCGAGGACTACTACTGAGTAAGTGGCTTCAGGTTGAGGGATGACTTCCTCAATTGCGAGATGAGCACAGGGTAGACGAAGGCCACCCGACCCAACAAAAGCTGGGCGTGAGAGGTTTCCGTCTTCCTCTGAAAAATTTGGAGGCTCGGGGGGGACTTCACGAGGCCGGATGCAAACCTTCTTGCAGGGGTTCTACTCTAGCATAGCCGCTCTAGTCTTACACTATCTGGGGCAAAGATTTCTGTGTAGCTGTGTAGCTGAGGGCACACCTCGCGCGCAGGTGGGTGCCACCTTCGGAAAGTCGCGCCTGGGCGAAGCTTCAAGCCCCTAAGCCCGGAGCCGTGAGATCATGGCACTTAGGCCCTCGAACTCCCACGCCCCAAGGCTAAAGCTTAAATCTGTCTCGCAGTGGGCCTGAAGGACTTCAGGGGTTTTTAGGGGTTTTCAGGATCTCGGGCTTCGGGTTGAAAGCCGTTTAAAGCTTCGGCCGTCATTTTATGGGCTTGAGTCGCTTCCTTCTGTGATCCGGGACGGGCATCAGGGGTTTTACGTTTTGCGGCTTGGGGAAGTTTGGGTCTGGGTGTGTAGGACGGCAACTGTCCCTTAAGCGACTTGAGGTGTTTCGGTTTCGGAAGAAGCAAGTCACCTGCACCCGAAACCTCAACCCAAAGTCTGACGCCTGCACGTCTCGGTGTCACTTCGTGGGCTCATGGCTTCAGGTTTGAAGATGTGGGAGCGTCAGATGACAGGGCATCCCAGTGTAAACCGCATGCAGCATCAGGGCCATCAGGTTGAGCAACTCGGGTTGATGCTTCCAGGTCGATTCAAGCTTCAGATCTTGTAGCAGCCGGAGGACTTGAGGCAACAGGCTTTGCGGGGTGGGAACAGCTCCACGGACATGCTACACTTGCTTGGAAATTGGACAAATTCCGGCTGGCGGTGCAGAAACCACGACAAGCTCGTTGCATCGGCACAAAAGAGGCAATTAATCCACATCCCAAAAAAGCGCCCCGCAAGCTTGAGCCACTCACGCTCAGCGTGGGAGTGGATGTGGCGGACACAGGCCTCGGAGCTTTGGCTATGCGCGCCCTGAGTGCGCAGCCTGTTTCGGCGGGCCGGATTCAGAGCAGCCGGAAAAACGTTCAACGCAGGTCCCGGTTTCGGGATGTTGCTGCTTAGAGTCACGGCAGAAACCGGCAGACCGAGCCGAAACCGTGGTTCAAACACTCTAGGAAACCTGAGCCGCATGTCCTGAACAAAACCAGGAACATGATGCTAGTGGTAATTCTGATGCTATTACCAAGAACAGCAGCAATCACGATCACAGAATCCACTGCCCTTTAAATCCCGGTCGCTGCAGTCTCGCGCAGCTGGGAGTCAACGGCAGCCGGCTGACCAAGATCAAGCTGCCTGGTGGGGACATTACAAATCCCGAGCCCTACAACCCTAACGGCATTCTAAAACCCTAAAACCCTCAACCTTTACATCCCGAACACGCCAAGCTTTCGTCAATGCTCATTGTGCTTTTCCTTATGTTCGAAAACCGGGATGGTTAGGTTTGTGCCGAATCGAGGTAGCTGCTGAGCTTATCACGACATGCGAGGCTCGTCGGCTCTGACGTCTTTTACGCAGATGGGGCGCTTGAATGCTGATCGTGCGCCCTTGATCGGTCATGTGTCCTCAGGTTCTGGCTTGGTTTAAGGTACAGCTTAGTGCCAAATAAACCTGTCTTGATTGTCATTTCACAGAATTTACCCGCATGTCGGGGTGCATTCAGGGGCTGGGCCCAGGGGGTTATGTGCGGAGCGGCTTTGCCAGCGTCTTTGGGCTGTAAGGTTCGCCATGCCTCAATCCTTTCTGGGGGTTGGCACTGGCACTCCCCACTCTTCTTACATGCTAGGTAAGGATTTTGCCACTCAGTTCTACCACGGTTGGGTTTGGTATGATACATCGGAGATCTTGGGGGTTGGGTGTTTCCACTTCCGGCAATTTTCACATGCATTTCTTACCATGTCGGACTGGGATGAAAGCATGTTTCCTCTCATCTGTCTTAGCAGACTTGCGTCTCAGGGATTAGAAAAAAGGACATGCCGTCTTTGCCCAAGCAGCAGCAAATGCCGCAGAACGCTGGCAAGTCCAACAAGCATCTTCGAGGTCAAGGACCGCTCATGACCGATCTAGCCATCTGTTTTTCCGACGGAGTGAGGGGCAAACCCTTATTCCGAAAGGAAACTCATCAGGGAAAAGGTTAAGATCCAAAAGTTCGGGTTGTAGGACGAAAAAAAAGTCGCTTCGACCATAGCAACAGGAGCCCCTGCTCCGACCAAGACACGTAGAGCAAAGCTCCGAAGTCCTGCAAGCGCCGAGAACCCAGCAAAACCTGACGACCTCGAAGCTCGAATTCCCATCATCGACGGTTTAGGGTTTGGGGTTTAGGGTTTAGGGTTCCCACAGCCCGAACTCCCCAGCCCGAAGCTGTCAACACTATATCCCGAAACGGTCCCAACACTAGATGCCAAACCCTGATACCCTTCCTTTTTCTGGGGGGGGCCTAAACCCTAAAGCCCAAAAGCCTCAACCGGGAAGGGGGGTGATGGGCCTGAGGCGCTCGATTCCCGCGACCAGCTGTGTCCTTTGCCACAAGTAAAGACGAGTTCGGTGTTGGGGCCCGTGTATAATATAGTATTATTTTGAACAACCCTGAGGAATAGTGTTGTCAATTATCTAGGCTCTTATTTCCGGTGGTGATTTATTCGGGCTTCTATGAGGCGTTGCAGGCTGGCTTTATTTCGGGGCAGATATTCCCTGCACATGCATACAACCAGCCCAGGAGACTGAAGCATCAATCCATAGATCCGAGGACACCTAGACCCAAACCCGACGCATTAAATCCCTGAAGTGCCCGTGCACAAGACCTTGCAGAACTGATGGCCATGGTCTCAAGGTCCCTTCGAACACTCGAACTCTTTCACCGAATGTCAACGCTACCCAAAAGCCTCAACGCTGCTCCTGAGCCGAGGGCCGCCACACCCAAACCCGAACCCCGAAAGCTTGCATCCCTGTTGGAAACAAACCCCCGAGGCCTTTGAAGCAAAAGAAGATCACTAAGCGGCAACCTCCCCCATACACGGAACCACCGCCCCCCGCTCCGGCCCTGGGCGGCCCCACACGTGGTGCCGCAGGCGGTTGTGATTCCGTGGCTCTATGGGCTCCGCGCCCTTGCCTCTCAGGACGAGGCGTTTGGGCTTTTGGGGTTTCGGGAGAGCTCAGGGCGTTTGCGGGTCAGGGGAACTTTGTATCCAATATCGTTTGGCATAGGTCCAACTTGCTGAAACCCTCAAGGGTGGGCGGTGCAGATGTCTTGAGATGTTGGGATTGCGAATTGCAAATTGGCCACTTTGTGTTTGACCCCGTCTCTCCTTGTGTTGCCCCTCTCACCCTAGTTTCACCCTACTCCACTCTCGCTTGCCCCGCCTCCCTCTTTTCTCTGACCCTCTCTTCCTCTTGTCTTTGGGCCAGCGGCTGGCTTCTTCTACGTACTCAAAGACTCAAAGCCCTTTCGAGCGGCGTGCCCTTTTTCTCGAATGCTCTTATCACTTCGGTTTGTCATCTGATCCCTTTCTGCGAGTGCTGTGACTCTTGCTGGGCGGCCTTGAGCATTCGCTCGATGGTCCCTCTGCAACTGTTTTCAATCGCTTGACTCCCTTTCGAGCAGTCGGGTACGGTTTGTCGAACTGTCTGGTCCCCTTCGTGCTCAAGCGGCCTGCGCCTGAACGGCTTGCTCCTTGTTCTCAACAGCTCGAGTCTCTTTCGCACGGCTTGCTACCCAGCTTCTCTAGAGTCTATCGAGCACTGTCTTCCGAATGCGCTGGTCCCTCCGACAGTTTTGTCACGTGCTCTAGTCTCTTTAGAGGGGTTTCCTACTGTTTATCAAACTGTTTAGTACCCTTCCTGTTTTCCAAAAGCCCCAGTCCTTTTCGAATGGTTTGTTTCCGTTTCTCAAAATGCTGTGGGCCCTTTCGAGCCGATTGCCTTTTTCTCCAAGTTTCTAGTCCCTTTCGAGCCGTTCGCGCCTTTTCTCAAATACCCTAGTCCCTTTCGAACAGTTTGCTCGTGTTTCCCACATGTTCTTGTCCCTTTTCCGTTTCGCTGTTCTTCTGTTTCTCCAATGCTGTAGTCCTTTTCGGGCGGTCTGCTCCTGTTCCACGAATACTCTACTAGTTTGCGGCTTGCGCCTTTTGTTCAAACGCTTGTGCCTTCCGAACAAGTTGTTACTGTTTCTCAAATGCCCTAGTGCTTTTCGAGCGGTCTGCTCGTGTTTCGCAAATGCTCTGCTTTCTTTCGAGCGATTGGCTGTTTTTTCTCAACTGATCCAGCTCTTTTCGAACGGTGTGCAGCCTTTTTCGCAAATCTCCTACTCCCTTTTGCTCCTGATTTCAGTAATTCTTTGGTCGCTTTCGGGAGGTTAGCTACCTTTCTCAACTTCGCAACTCCTTGTTGAACGTCAACGCGCTACTGATCTCAAATGTCCTGTCTTTTTCGAAAGGTTGGCTCCATCTTCTGAGATGTTCCCGTGCCATTCGACCGGGTGGCTCCTGTCTCCTGCTCTGGTCTTTTTCGAGCGGTTGGCTCCTGTTGCTCTTTAAGCGATGTACTCTTCGGGATGATTGCATGGCCTTTTTGGAGAACCTCCAACTGTGGCCTTAATCCCAATCTCAGATTCGTGCGTTGAGGATGCATCTAGGAAGCTGGAGACTTGAGAAACCGCTTTATGTTACATATCATGCAAGCTTGAATCCAGAACCCTAAACCCCAAGTCCTCCAACCCTGAACCGAACCCGGCAGCAAAGACGGTTAATGGTGCTGTGCAGGGTCAGGGATGTTACGAAGTACAACCAACTAAAGGTAGGTATGGTTGCTAGAATTCTGAATGCATAAAACCGCATCAAGGTCTGTGACCATATTATGTATAGCTGCCCATGACTCGTCCGGCAATGCTGTGTCGGAAGTTGGACGCCACCGCAAAGCCAAAACCCCGAACCCAAAAGCTTGACCCAAAGCCCTCGACCTGAAATCACCCATATGTAAACTGACAAAAAAAACCCTTCTACACCGCGCATACAGAAAGCAAAGGGGAGCGCGTTTTCTGGGGGGCCGGCAGATGCGGCGCGCCGAGTCGACGAGGAAGTCGAGGCCATGGACCTGGGAAAGAACTGCGAGGCTGAAGGCTTGGCTTTAGTTGTCTTTCGTGCTTGGCGATGTTTGGGGTTACGCTGTACGATCTTGCAGGATGTGAGACTGTCTAAACAAAGTTTTGTCTGAGGCTTGATGGTATATTACAAGGCCTCACAAGGGTTTGCAAAATCCACACGGGTGTCCTAAGGATTTTGCAGGGCTAACAGTCTAGGGCATCCAAAAGATCTGTACATTACGCGTTTAGAACTTACCAGTACGGGTTTAGCGGGTGAAGGAAGGATGTGAGAGGCTTAAGAACTTAAGGGATTGAGGAGTTTGGGGTTTGAGTCGCTTGCAGGGTCCTGCTGCATAACTCACACGGCAGGTGTGGAAAAGCCATCAAGACACGTTGATGTACAGGTAGCAAAACCCGGATGTTTTATGGGATGGGATTTCGGGGTTTTCGGGTTTATGCTTTGGAGATCCAAATGCTGCCAACTTCATGGGGTTGAGCTTCAGCGGTTCTGGCTGAGTGTGTGCGTTTAGGCTTAGGGTGCCAGGGAGGGCAGAAGCAGAGAGCAAAAAAGTGACAGAGGATTGGTGCTGTTGGGCAAGCAAGACATTCGCCCTTCTTGTAAAGCCCATCTTGAGTGATCAAAGATACTTGCAGATCAAAACTAAGAACCCTGAGAATCCCCCCAAGCCTGGCGCAGGCACCTTCAAAACCTTGAACCCGGAAGCCTTAGCTTCAACACGGAACAGCAAACAGAATTGAAGTGTGCTGTGAGAGCAATCCATGAGAAATAGTCCCAGCGATTGGGACCGACAGTTTGGAGATCTGAGCCAACTTCGGCTGTGGGTTAGGGTTTAGGGATATAAGTGATATAAGAGAGGAGGCTTGGAGGCATAGGGCTTCGCGTTGAGGGCACAAGATTTACCCACTGCATTGCTGGCCTCTTCGTCGAGCGCTTCCCGGTCCACCTGAAGTGCTGTAGGCTGTAGGGGTACCATGCATTCATCATAGTTGGGTTGTCAACGAGTAGCTAGAAGACCATATATAAAGGTTAGTTTATGGCGATTTCAGGGGATGGGTCATGACCCTTGATGTTACGGTCCTTGGGGTCTGGAGCTTAGATTTCCAGATGTTTAACCAGTTGTAAAAGCTTCCAGTTCAGGCTTGCAGCCTTACGAGGTGCTCTATCAGTGCTTGGCGGTGTACAGAAGGCGTACTTAAGTTCATTTTGAAGCAGGCGCGGTCGGGTGGTCCAGTCCAACCTTGGAATGGCCTTGGCCCCATTCCTCGAGTGTCTGTGCACTGCGGGGACCCAGATCTCTGGAACCCCAAACCTGCCATCCTAAAACCCGAAGCTCGAGCCGCAAACCTCAAGCCTAAACCGAAACACTAAGCTCTTAACCACAAGCCCCGAAAGCCCCGAACCTCCTCCGCGTCGACGAGGCGGCGGATGTTTATGGACTTTGCCTGCAACTGGCGAGTTCTAGGCCCACAAGCTTTGCTTTGAGGCTTCGGCTGGGGCCGGGTGTTGGGATCTTCAAAGCTACTCGGCAGAAAATGTGGGGACTCCCAACTGCAAAATGTATGCAAACTGGGCCTTTAAGACTAGCTTGCATACTAGTGTGACCCCAAGCCTGCAACTCCCCTTGACCAAGCCGAGCCATCAAGCGTGCATCCCAAACGCAAGCAAACCCCCCTTAAGAACCCACACCAAAACCCATGAACTCAAAGTCCTGAGAACCCAGAAGCCCCTGAAACTGCGAGATCCTCCAACCGAATTGCGACGACCCCGAGCCTCGAGGCGGACAACGGCGGTCCTCAGGCGGCTCAGGGCCGCTCGCGCAAAAGTGGCTTGGAGTTTTGGTGAAGTAGATCCCCGAATTTGGGGCCCTACAGTACTAAATAGGGTACTTTAAAAGGAACCCCTTGAAGGACACATCCGAAAGCCTTGGCCGGTAAGCCCTCAACAACCACAAGAAGGCCTCAATCCATAGACCCTGAAAACCCTCGAGCCTCAAGCCTGCGGCAACGTGCTCGTTCTCTGCTCTCACGTTGCTGATTCCCAAAGCCAAAGTTCTGAGATCAGGGCCACTACGGACCAGTATTGAGGAACCCTTGAGAATCTGGGCTTCGTCTTTAAAAGGTCGACGGTTTAGAGGTTTCCTGGTCACCCCAGGCATCCTCCGTCACAAAAGGCTTCACCTCCAAGTCCCACCAAGAGACACTGAACCCGAAGAACCCGAATTCCTAAACTCCGAGCACTCGGCTTTAGCCGGCTGTTCTCCTCTTCCGAAGGCTGTTTCGCCTCAGCAGGTTTCGAGGGTGAAGGGTCTTGGGCTTCAGGGCTTTCGGCTTGCCTAGACCCTAAATCCACGAACCCCTAGCCCACCCTGCACCGCTGAACCCTAAGGGTTCGGGATTTCGGGTGTAGAGTTCAGGATTTGGAAAGGTAGGACAATGCACCCGCAGCTCGGTTGGGGATTCAACAACCGAACCCTCCTTCGTCGCTGGTTTACAAGAAGGACACCAAAGAAGGACACTTGCTGCACTTCGGGCGCCGGCCAAGACCCAGCCATCGACACTTCGCTCCTGGCTGGAGGCTGCGGAAGGGTTTCAGCCTTACGGCCTTACGGTTCAGGACTTCGGTGAGGTTTAGAGTTAGGGTTTTAAGGTGTCGGCTTTGTCAAAGATTCGGCCTCAAGCTGTGAATTTCACAGCCAAGGAAACCGCGCGCGCCCTGCAAAGCCAGGTCAAAGACCCCACAGCCGATGAACGGGTTCCGGGAGCCCCATTACATCTCCGAACAGTCAATGAGTCAAACCAAGATCCCGCCTAAGGGCTGAGGCTTCAGGCCTTAATTACTTCGGTTTTAACGAAATTTAGAGCTTCGTCTCGAACCCGAGAGTCCTCGTCCGAAGACCTGGGGCCAGCAAGGGCTGAGCAGCTTTACCCGCATGCGCAGGTACAGAAACGGGTGTCTTTATTGCCTCTTGGAGCTCACTAAGCAAGTAAGCAAGCAAGCAAGCAATAACGAGTAGCAAGTAGTAATTAAGCAGTAGAACGTAAGAAGTAAGTAGTACGTAGTAAACAGATAAGTAAGCAAGAAAGGAAGGAAATACGGAGGAAGTGAGACGTAATACGTATGTAAGCATGTAATGCGACATATGCGGATGTGTACATGTATGTGTATGCGTATGCGTATGCGTATGCGTGTGTGTGTGTGTGTGTATGTATATATATATATATATGTATTCGTGTATATGCAGCTCAAAAGCCATTTATCCATACGTGCGCTTGCTCATCTATCCTTCGCATGGATGTTTGCATGTCTGCACGCATGCAATCAACGGCCCTCAGTGTAGGAATATGTATTCCAAAGTATCCCTCAGATTACAGATACATGATGCATGCATAGGCCTCTATTGGACACACTCGCCTGCATGCACGAATACCTCCTTGCATGTATAATTATCTCGAAGAGTTTTGCCGAGCCCAGCCCAGAAGTGATGCCTGAACCACGGGACATCGACCTCGACTCTACCCCAGCGGACATTTCACCCGGTCCCAAAAATCCGGAATCCCAAAACTCTGAACCCCGGCGTCTGAAACCTCAAAACCCCCGAAGCCGTCGAGGCCCCAACACCGCCAGCAAGGGCTCCTCGAGCAAACAGTGCTGAGACTCAGGGTGTATGTTCTAAACCCCAAACCCTAAGTTCACTACACTTTCAGACTTTCAGGGTTCGGAGCTGAGGGCTTTGAGCCGAGAGTTCAGTGTTCGTGATGGGCTCTTTAACTTTGAGGCTTGAACGTCGATTTGGTGCATGGGGGTTCTATAAGAGTATAGTGTTGCGATTGTAGCGCAGGGCTCAAGACTTGCTGTTGAATCAGAGCTTGGGGTGTGTCTGTGTGTGTGTGTGTAGATGGCAGTGCTGTGGGAGATTGAACTCAAGGCACAGAACATGTACACTTGAAGCCTCGCAGGAGGTAGGCTGTAGTAGGCAGATGAAGCGGCTACTTGTTCCTATAAACGGATAACTACTTGCAATACATCATGCGCCTCGAGCTGCTTTTGCTCGCCTCACGAAGCGTTGTGCAATTCAACCAAAGTCATATCTTCCCCCGTTGCCTTCGAAATAGGAACGGCTGTGAAGATGGTCTGGCGCTGAAAACCCTGCGACCCTACGAAGGCACCCCTACATGACAAAAACCTGCTTCAAGAAACACTCTACATATCACCCAGGCATACCCTACCTACCAACTTTCTGAACTGTCGTGTAAACCGTTGAACTCTCGGTTCGAAGGCAGACATACGGTTTTTCAAGGACTGCTGCAAAGCCCATACAAGGCTTATACAAGCTTTCTGTAGAATTCTGCAATGTAACGGTTCCACCACCTGAGGTCGGATCAACATAAGTCATAAAGTGCATCTACCCCAAGAAGGTTTGCGGCTGTGCCGCATATCACGAAGATGAATAAACATGAATCAACGGTGGAACTATCAGCGGCCCTTAGCGACACACTCTTCCAGATATGGCTGGGTTGGGCAGGGTCACGTGCACATGGCGGACATAACGGCTGGCACTTCAAAATGAAACCTATGTCCAGAACCTTGAACCCCCCGCCGTCGAACAACACCAGCTGTTTGCGCACTCTTTCAAACTCCTTGATAGTGCTCGTTGCTGATGCGACCGATGCGGCTCCTGGACCAGCGATCGGATCGTATGGGGTCAGGGTTCCCCTATCGGTGCTGATCGCGTGCTGGATTTTGCAACAAATACCCTAACACAGAACTATCATCCACAACAACGTCAAGCTTAAGTAAGAGCTGACGGCAAGCAAGATTAAAAACCTCAAACCCGAAACCTCATCTATCGGATGAGAACCTATCGGGCTTGGTCAGGGTGCTATGAATACGAAGTCAAGTTGCACTGAGAAACGAACAAACAAAACAGAAGTCGCTAACAATAAAAAATCTGTTGTTGCTCCAGCACGGTCAAGAGGCTGGCACCGTGTGGGCGCTAAGGCACACGGCGATACAGAAAGTTTGAACTGGGCTTGAACTAGTGAACTAGTGTAGCCTGACTACAGAAGAACAGCTAGAAAGTAATGTGTCTTGCTGGCCAAACTAGACCCAAAGGCAATGCTCGTAAAACCCTAAATACCCTAAACCCTACACCCTACACCCTGAGACCTAAACAACAAGCTCTGCAGGAGCCTACCTCCTTGAGGTGCGAGTTTGCGAGAAATACGGAGGGCCCTAAGTTTAAATGCTAGGATCCTTATCGTGAGGACCTTTAGGCAAGGTGCCCCCCCCTCTTTAGAAACCTCCAAGGCCGAGTCCGTCCTGGGGGTTTGCCACGAGCCGCCTGGAGCTGTCGGTGAAGGTTTCGAAAGCTCTCTTCCCTCCGGACGAGTTTACGTGAGGATGGGGGTTTAGGGCTTCTGGCCTGGGGTCGTCGGAAATGCTGTTGTTTTGGGCCCTTTGGGGGTCAGGAACGGTTCAGGGTTTGGGCTTCGTTTAGGTTTAGGATTCGATGGAAGACTTTCAAGGGAGATATTACCAACAATGTAGGCTGCTGCGTGACTCTGTTCCAGTTGAACTCACTCAAGTGCATGCATGAAGCAACACACCTCCTAACAAACTGCCAACCAAGCCTAAACGGTTTTGAGCAGGGCTTGGGTCTTCTGCGTCTTCTACCCAAACGCTTGAAACTCTCTGGAACCCAGCCATCTTGAGGACAAGCTTGCTGGAGCATAGCAAGCTGTTGCACACTAGGGTAGGGTCCCCATGACCCCATGAAAACCTGAATCCCTAGCGTCGAAATACACCAAACCCTGAACCCAGAAATCGAAGAAGGACGGAAGACCCTCGACCTCGTGGTCGTCTCCTTCTTCCTCCCCCTGGGCCGCACTGCAGTGCTTCCCCAGAAAATCAAGGACAAGGGTTTAAGCTTTACGGTTCGGGCTACGATTAGGACCTTCTGTTGCCGCATGGAGCCCTTGCCCAGACCCTCAAAACCCACTCTCCACCCACTCGCAAAACGATACCGACATATCCCCATCGGCATTGCAACTCCAAGATTGCGATGAAATCCGAAGCCCCAAGCAGGAGCTTGTAAAAGGGTGCAAAGGGCTCCAAAAAGCAACCTCCACACCCCTCATAGGCCCTGATCACCTCATCCCCAATGGACCCTTTCATCCTGAGAACCACGGCAACAACTCCGCGCGAAAGAAGCACAGAAAACAAAAACATCCCAAGATCACCCCGAGAGCGGAGCCTCCAGACCCAGGCTCTTCAAGCCGTACATCAGCACTAAGGCCAGTGCGAAGCCTCAAAAACCGGGCGGAGATTGGGAGAGCTCCGAAAGAAAACCATCATGATGGCCATTCTAATCGTGATCTCTCACAGTCTGGTGACTGGGGTTTGGGGCGACCTTCGTGCATTACCAAGCCCTTCGGGGGAAGTGTGATGTGATGGACAGTCGGGCACCAACACGTGTCTGCTGACCAGAGCGCCCCGCCCTCCCCCCCCCCCACGCCCAACGAAAGCAAGGTTCTAGGGCAGTCGCCCCAGAACTGCAAACCTCAACTCCGCCTCTGCCAAACCCCAAATCCTTCCCCGAGGCCCAGATGATGTAGCAACCAGACCGTTTCTGAGCAACGTATGCTACTGCTACTGGTCACCCTGAATCAGGGAGACATACACAACTCTAGTTGTTGCTTGGGTGTGGTGTCTATAGCATTAGCTTCGGTTCGGGGCCTGTCATCAGGGAAACGGTCATCGTTGTGTAGTATACCCCCGAGTGGGGACACTGGTGCCTGGCACATGATCGGGGGGAGGAAGTTGACTGAACGTTATGTGCCCACAAACCTTGAACTTCAGCAAGGAAACCCAAAACTCTGCAGAAGAGTTCTTCTTCACTCGGCTTTGAGCTGGGCTCCATCCCAAGAACAGAAATTCAGGCCCGTGCCGCAGATGGCAGTCGCAAGGTGCGCCCAGCTCACCCTGCAAGGCCATTTAGGGCTTCAGTCGTCGTCATAGTCGTGGTACGAGGAGTAGTAGTCGTCGCCGTAGTCTCGTCGTAGTCGTAGTCGTCGTAGCAGCAGCAGCAGAAGCAGCAGCAGCAGCAGTGCAGGAGCAGGAGTAGGTAGTAGGAGTAGTAACAGTAGTAGCAGCAGCAGCAGCAGCAGCAGCAGCAGCAGCAGTAGTAGTAGTAGTAGTAGTAGTAGTAGTAGTAGAAGTAGAAGCAGAAGTAGAAGCAGAAGTAGTAGGCGTGGTAGGAGTAGTAGGA
>CAJNDV010006291.1:859-24122 GCA_905221635.1 Symbiodinium sp. CCMP2456 | reverse complement strand
GTAGTAGGAATAGTAGTAGGAATAGTAGTAGTAGTAGTAGTAGTAGTAGTAGCAGCAGTAGCAGAAATAGTAGTAGTAGTAGTAGTAGCAGCAGCAGTAGCAGTAGTAGTAGCAGTAGCAGTAGCAGTAGTAGTAGTAGTAGTAGTAGTAGTAGTAGTAAAGGAGGAGCCGTAGCAGTAGCAGTTGTTGTGGTAGCGGAGCAGCAGTGGCGGCAGCAGCAGCAGTACAGTGGAGTGCCCGTTGCGGCATCTGAGCAGAAGCATTACGGGTCAAAACCTAGAACTATGGCTTTCAGCTGCGATATGGTTATGTACAGCAGCGACACTAGCTATCAATATACAGCATCACAACCACTAGCAACAGCAACAAGAACAGCAAGGAAGCATATCAAGAGACCGTATCCGCTCCAGCCTAGTGGCACCCCGCGGCACCAGCTGCGCCCTGGGCTGCTGGGGCTCACATTGAATTTGGGTAGAACCATCAAAACCCCCGGGAGAGGATCCTCAACTCAATGCCCCAGCCAGCCTTAATCTGCAAAGGGAGACAGATCGCGAAATCCCTGGAACCAAACTTGGAAGTTCTGGCCCTCAGGCCCAGCTGGCAAAAACTCGAAGTCCTCCATGCTGGTTGCATTTCCCACCTTATTGTATGGATCGGCACGCTAAGTTCTTGTAGAGCTGCTGGCGTCCGAACGCAGTGATGATCAGCAGAACTGCAACAGATCTGATGGTTGTTCCCAAGATCTCATACCGTGACTCTTACTGTTACAAACTTGCTGGTAAGTACTTCCTTCTCATGGGTATCGTTTCCCTGCTGTTACATTACTGTCGTTCGTCGTTGCCTCGTCGCAACTCTTTTCTGTAAGCATTGGCTCCGTTGTCACCCTTCTTGGTTTTGTGCTTAAGTCGATGAGCAGTGCAAATGCTACATGCCAAGCTACTAGATTCCTGCAAGCCCCGAAATCCCAGACTGCCAAAAACCTTCGAACAAATCTAAAGTGAAACTCCAGACCCGAGAAGCCGAAAGACTCGGAACGGCTTTGGTGTCCAGTGGCTTCGGAACCTGCAGGGTGTTGAAGCCTGAAACTCCAACCCCTCCGCTGCAAGAAGCCCAGAACTCCGTCCAAGCCCTTTGCAACAGACCTTCCACCCGCTTTCAAAACCCACAGCAACCTCCCACCTCAGGATGGGGAAGATCTCGGTGGTCACCGCCCCCAGGAGGAGCTGGCGCGGTGTACGGGTCAGAGTTCAGGGTTTGGGGTAACTGAGATACTTTTTCCTTCAATCAAAAGGAGAAGTTATGGATACCGTGTAAGCGAACTCTGCTGACTCGCGGTGTAGTTCATGGTCAAGGCTCTATGCTTGGAGGCTTTAGTTCCCGGTCCGGGTGGCCTGGGTTTGGAGCGGAAAGGGCCTGAGGACTTGGGCTCGAGGCTTCCAGCGTGGGAAGGTTTCGGGGTTGACGGTATGTCGTACGTCGTGACACCTGTCGGAATCAGTCTCAGCTCGGCTTGCTTCAGTACGGTAACTCGCACTCTTGTCACTGTGCTGCTGCTCCCTTCCGGCCCAACAAAACTCGAATAAAAAACCTTCAGCCTACAAGCATCTCAACGGGGCCCCTTCAGTGAGAGGCCTTCTAGCACTCTCCTTTTTGAATCTTGTGGCATTCCCTAGCTCCATGAGAAACCTCCACGCCGACACCTTGCAAAGCCTGAAGGCACAAAATGGTTGTCTGAAGAGAGGTTTTGGTCAGGCTGGGGCAATCGTGAATTCATGGATTAGGGTATTAGGGTACAGGGGCTATGGAAGCGAGTACAGGGTGCTAAAGCATTAGTGATAATCTGCCGGCAAGCAAAACTAGCCCAAATCCGTGCAAAAACAAAAGCTACAAAAAGTCCCTAGTTGTCGCACAGCAAGACTCTCTTCATTTCATGGACTTTTTGGGGATCCCTCCTTTCTTGGGCCCGCACCCCGGCCGAGAAGTGTTGCAGCCGGGCCTCCAGGCGCTCCGACCTGGGCTCCGAGGGGCTCTGTCTGGCGCTTCGCAGGGAATGGGGGTTATAGGGACTACTATACGGGACCTTAAGGGACTATCATAGGGATCCACTCCCCCATTCCCTACTAAGCACCAGACAGGGCTTTGGAGGAATCTTGGAGGGTTTACTGACTCGAAGGGTTCCTCGAAGGGCCCGGTGAAAGAGGGGCTCCTTGGGGCTTGAGGGGCAAGTTGAGGCGGGTGGTTTTTTGGGAGTTAAAGATGTCAGCCATTAGGTACGTTCAGAGTTTACGGCTACGGTTGAGGGTGTTCCGGGATTTCAGGCCCTGGATCTCGGGTTTTTTGGTTGTCGTCAGAGCCAAAAGCACTGGCGAGGGAAGGGCTCAGGGGGGCAAAAAAGGGGCTTGGTGCTCTCTGATGCAACTCGGAGCAAGGCCCTCCGGGCTGCAAGGAGTCGATGCTTCCAAGTCGAGACAGGCGTCTCATTGGTTCGGGTTTCGGGCTTCTGTCAGTGCATCACAAAACCATCACTCCGGAGATCAAGCCATGTGAAGCCCTCAACGAAATCAAGCACTCAGAACGCCACCAAGCCCAGATCCAGCAGCCGTGAACCCAGAAACCCGGAAAGACAATGATCCCACGAACGAAACTCTGAAAGCCTAAGCATCCCTCCACAACACAGGGATGCCAAACCCCGTTGACAATGAATATCGGACAGCTTTAAGCATTGTGACAGAACGAGAACAGCGAGCAATGATTGGGAGAGTACAGTAACACCACCGGTGCTAAGACCAACCTGGGACCCGAACCCTAAACCTTAAACTCAAACCTCATGCAATGTCTCCTGGCAACCTTTTGTAGCACTAGCCAGCCTGAACCATGAAACCCTTTGCTGGAGCCGATGGATTTTTGGGGCCGCCCGCGGCTGTCCCACCGAGACGGCCATGGAACCCATCGTCATGGCCTCGTCTCGAAGGGCTTTGGCTTTCTTGCTTGAAGGCTTTCGGGGGCAGGGTTCTGGTGTTAGGGATATAGGGGTGGGGTGGGAGCTTTCAGGCGTTCACAAATAGGACGGCTCAGGGCATCTGGCTCGGGCCTACGAGGCTTATGGTCAAGTTGCAGGGTTTTCGGACGGCCTCTGAAGGTAAATGAGAGCCCTGTAGCATCTTGTAGCATAAATCTTCATTCTCCATCTTCGGCAGCAAGTTCTGCTAGCTGAGCGCAGGGCGACTGCCGGCAAGGCCGTGATGAGACCCACCTCCGGGGTTCACGTGCTCACGGACGCAGGACCCAAACTGTTTAGGTGTTGCACTCCCAAGTTACATGTCCAGGATTGCGAGGTGAAAAGAATCTACTGGAAGATCCTCTGCTGCCCACTCGTGACATTGCGGGTTCGAGACCTCGTGCCGGAGCTTCGAGCTTCCTGCTTCCCTCAAGTTTGAGGGTTTCTGGTGTTGGACTGAAATTAGCTACCGAGCCCCCGCCCACAGAGCCTGAGACAAGGTGGCCGCATTGTCCTAGCGAGAGGCTCGGCAAAACTGGGGGAAAAGAAGTCAAGGGGTCCTGGTCTTGTCGGCATTATCAAACATGCTAAGATTCGGTTTGATCATGGTCCGCAAGCTTTGATGAGACGCATGTCCTTGAATCTTACTCCATGTCCAATCAGCCCACGAGTGCTGCTCCAGAAAGCTCCCAGCCATTGTTGGCACCAGGACTCAAAAACAAAGGGGGAGGTGTTTTGTGGACCAATGGAGACAAGACTTCTCAACTCAGCCCTACGAGTAAATCCTGAACCCAAAGTCCTCCTCCATTGTGTCGGGCGGTTCTATGCCATCGCTCGCGGGAATCTGTGTATAGGGTGCTGGCCGCCCAGACCCTCAAGCAAACCCTGGACGCCCAGGTGCCCGAATAGCAGGGCGAGATTTCGAGCACACCCTAGTCTCAAACGCAGCTATGCCTGGACGCTGTGTAGCCTGTGGTTGCAAGCTGCGGCCAGAAGCCCAACATGGCCGGAATGCGCGAAGATTCTGAGTTCACCTCAATCCGACACCCCAAAAAAGCCCCGCGCCTCAGAGTTGGTAGACCTCAATCCCAAATCTCCGACTTCCCCCGATGCTCCCAAGGTAATAGGGTGAAAAGTACCTAGGATGATAGGCTTGTTCCGACTGATTTGCGAGGTTTCGTTCTCCCGCAAATACTTTTTCAATGGGTGTGCGTCAGCTTCTTTTCCCTTTGTCAAGCAACTCAGTGAGAATGAGGGATGAAAAGGTGGCTGACGGCATTGGCCCATGTGGTCCAAAACCGATCCATCGCGCCAGCATCCTTCTCTATCGCGTTTACGCATAACGGTGTAGAATTGGTCGGATTTACCTGGACTAAGGCAGCAGAGTGGATCTGGAAGCTGCCGTTCATGCCAATCTTTTTCTTCTTCATAATCCGGATATCTTTCCCTCCCACACATCTAGCCTACTCACAGGGTCAGGGTATGCTGCAACCAATTGGATGCAGGGTCGCAGAGTTCTTCAGGATTCAAGCGACTGGTTTCGTGGCATTGGAATATGATAAACGAAGATCATGAATCAAGAGCGCACATCTTCCTACCTGCCACAGCATCCAGAGTTTCTACCCAGGTGGGCGTCGAGGCTTTGCATGGAGAAAGAAGCACATCGCGGTTTCGGAGGCGATCCGCTTTTATGCTGCCTCACGCAGCCAATCTTCGAACTTCTTCGAATGTGTCAGAAGAAGCTCGCTGCAAGGATGACTCAGGGCAAATTGCAGGGGCTTTAATGCTTATGGCCTCTTATGTTGCAGGGTTTCCGGACGGCGTCTGAGGGTAGATGAGAACCCTGCAGCATAGATCTTCGATGACGCGCTGGTGGGATCCGGTCCAACATGGCCGGAATGCGTGAAGATTCTGAGTTGGCCTCAATCTTAAAACCATGCACCCTGAACCCGACACCCCAAAAACACCCCACGCCCCAAGTCTAAAGCCCGGAGGGTTTTCAGGCCAAATCCTGCGACCCAAAGCGCCAAAAGCCTGCTTAAATGCATTTTTAAATGCACATACGAGTACACACAGTATTTTCTCTGCAATATGCGTGTGCAGCGTCGCCTGAAGCCTAAACGGGACCCATGTGCACCCCAAGGGCGGAGCAGTAGAACTTGTAATGTTTCAGGACATAAGGCCTACAAGGCTTGGAGCTTCGAGCTTTTGCCGACATCCTCGGCGCACGAAGTTGGGTCCAGCTAAAATCGAATCGTATGCCCGGGGGTTGTGCCAAAGGCGCGCCTCTTTTTGGTCTTCGAACGTGTCGTTCAATTCTGCCTGCCCTGACCCGAAACCCCAATCCTCAAACATAAATCGAAAAAGCCGAAAGTCCGACCAGTGTGCAAAAACACTCTTTTCATCTCGAAGGTAGAACAACCCCCAGGTCCAGCCGAGGCGATTCCTGACAAGGGCTTTGGCAGCTCTAAAGATAAGAAAACAACGGCGAGACTGCGCGAAACGATCCAAACGATTTAGGTGCAGAGTTTGGGGCTCAAGAGAGCTTCGGACTTCGAAGATGCTGATTGGATTCCAACAAATGCCGGGCCGCGAGCTTTGACTTTGGGCTTTAGGCTTTAGGCCACTCCACCCTAGATCACAGCACTCTGCCGATGTTCTGGGACCCTAGATTGCAAGATCTACGTAGCATCGAAAACAGAGTAATAGGTACCTGGGAGCTTACTTACACAGACCCGGATGCCCAAAAAGTCATGTAAACCCCACAAAGCGACCGGAGTTAGTGCTGCCGCTCTTTCCACAAGGAAACACCTCAGGCCGGATGTTTCATGGAGCTCCATCGGAAGATCGGACATCCAACTCCCGCGGACTCAAATGGCGGAAACTGGGGTCCAACAAGGGCTCCAAACAAAGCCTTTCAGGCTGTGGCTGAAGGGAAGTGGCCCGGGGCTCAGACGGTTTGGGCTTTCTCCATGCCGTCCGAGTCCATGCAGCTGCTGATCAGGGCGATCCTGGGTTTCTAGGGAAGGGATGGGGTGTGTTGATCTGGAGCCAAAGCCAACAACCTGAATCACTGGGCTGCACCGTCCAAATGCAACTTCGGATCTAGCCGTGCTGACAAGCAGCACCACCACCAAGCAAAATGCTGAGCCCAATCATGATGCCAGTAGCAACAGTCGCAACAGCAGCAGCAGCAGCAGCAGAAATAGCAGCAGTAGAAGTAGTAGCAGATGGTGTTGCCATTATCGTCAAAACTGATGTCATCACCGTCAATATGATCGCCATAGTTCGGGACGTGGGGGTTAAGACTCAGGGGGTGAAGGCTGGGCGTTGCTAGGGGCTGACGCACTACGGTTGGAAACAGAGCCCACACGAAAACACGAAGTCTGAAACCCCAACAACTAATCCGCAACCCCCGAACCCCCGAACCCCAACCCCAAAGGCGTCTAAGCGTCTGCTCCAAGAGAAGGTTGGCGGCGGCCATGGCCGTGATCCCGGCGTGGTCGTAGGCGGGCGCCACCTGCGACGTTGCGAGCACCCATGTCCCTGCACTTTCATCTAAACTTCAACAAAAGTGGGACTTTTAGTTTTGCTACGTTATGGGCAGCGTTGTGACTTCGCCCGCTGTCGCCAACTGAAGTACTTGTTGTGGCCTGGAGGTTTGCAAGCTGCAAGCACTGTAGGCCTTTCGGCTCACAGCACAAGGCTTTCGGCTCATTTCGGTTGTTTGCGGCTTGCAAGGAAGGGACCTTCTGCATGAAGACTGTTCCACGAGGTACTCTCCTCTGAGAAGCCTGCTACCTACATGATCCTGAAAACCCGAGACTTCTGACAACCCACAACCCAAACCCGAAACCCCAGGAGCCCTGACATCTCCGGGCCTCGACGACATCGGCGCCAACAATCGGCAGCCCCTTCCTCCGCGCGCTTGCGGGCTGCTCTACAGGAGTCGTCAGATCTATGCTCACAACATGGCGCTTGGGATTGGGGCTCAAGCTTCAAGTCTTAACTCTCCGGGGGCTCCCGGCATACATGCACAGGCAAAGCGGGAAAGGGCTCCAAACAAAATGATCAGCCCAGCATCAGGCCCCGGATAAACTGCAGAAGCTGGTGTGCCAGAAGGCCGCCAAACCTCGACACATCGTGTTGAGGCTTGTTTAACCATCCGGGCTTCGGGTGAACGGCTTACTGGATTCAGAAGCTGCAAAAAGGAGCCGGAACACTCCTCAGGATGAAGAGCTCACATGCACCCAAGAAGGTCTGAAGAGCAAGACATCCCGAAGGCAGCGCTGCACGCTGAAAAGCTTTATAAGGGGCGTCGGCAAATGCCATGGAAAGCAGAAAATTTGGTGTGTGTTTTTTGTCTTCTCGTCGATTCCTGCTGCCTCGAGACTCCGGTGTCCCCGTCCCGGGAGCCACGGAGGGATCCAAGACGTCGATGTCCTGGCGGCGCAGGGCCCTCCCCACACCCCTTTTTGGACAGGCTCCCTCTTTTTTATGTGGCTTTGAGCCCCGGGACGCTTCTTCCTGGGTGGGGGTTTTTGGAGTGATCCGGGGGCAGGGAAGTGTGGCCTCCTTTGGGCTTTGGTCTCAGCTTTCAATCTCTCTGTCGCCTTCTCCCTGCAAGTCTTACCATCTTTTTCAGTTCATGGTTCTGCGGGTTTTGGAGTCCAGGCTTGGGTCACCCCCCCGAATGTCCACGGAGAGGTAGACCGGCGCATTGCCAGACCGCCGCCAGCGATTCCAAACCGCCTGAACGTTTGGCTTTCTCGGGGCCCGGGCTCTCAGTCAGGCTGTGGGCTCAAGCGGTGGCTTGTTTTTGGAGATTGTCTCAGAAGAAAACCACCACGTGGAGAAGGAGCGAGGAGTTCGACTCTCGGCCGAGCCGAGACGCCGAGACCAGGGGGAATTTACTGTTGCTGGGGTCTTACGGCCGTGGCCGCAGCGACTCGTATCCCCCTAGTAAAACTTATTCCGAGCATCAGGGCAAATCACCCCGTAACATGGCCAGTATGATTGTTGCTGGCATGATCATAATGACTCATACCGGTTGTTGATAATCAATGTCACCATGACCTGAACCCCAAACCCTACTGATTCCTACTTGCATTTTTAACATTACTACTCATGCAACGACTACTTCTCCACTCCACCTCGACACAGGCCGGAACGCCACGCTCGTGGACGTCCTGAGCGGATCCCCAGCCTTTCCTACTTAGGTGGGCTTTGGGAACTTTCGGGCTTTCATGTCTCGGATTCTTGGAAGGCTTGGACGGCCTTGGGGCCAAGGAGCTCCAGGCGTTCGATGGCTTTGGGATTCTCTTGCATTTCACCAGCCAAGCGACAAACTGCTGCTCTGCAAAACGAAAAACTCCCAAGGCCCCTCGCGCCCGAAACTAAGGAGAACAAACACCTCAAAGCTGTTTTCACGCTTGAATCCGGAAGCCCCAGGCCCAGGCCAGACTGCTCCCCGGCGATCCTCGGCCGTCAGCGTCGCAATGCCCATGTCTTCGGAGTCGTGGAAATCCTGCAGCAACGTTTTCGTTTAGGGTCCGGGGGGACACTTTGCAGGGTTGAGGCTTTGGGGCTGGCGGCTTCACGGGCTTTGCTGTAGAGGCCATGGTGGAGTTCGGTGGACGGGGCTCACCGGCTTGGGAAAAGCAGAGATTGAAGTGGAGTGTTTGGATGGAGAGAGGCGCGGGATGCAAAGACCCCAAAGGATCCTCCAACCCTAGATGTGAGCTTTACAAGCCTCACTAGACTCACTTCGCTGTTTCTGCAAGGCCCCGTAACTAAAAGGCTCATGGATGAAGAACCGGATGTGGTGTATCCCGGCCTTCTCTTTGAGCCGTGTTCCACGTTGAACCCCAAAGCCGCAAACCCAAAAAACCCTCAACTCCCCAAAATATCCCCCAAAGTTCCGCACCCGACTCCTCCGCCGAGTAGGTCGTGGCTCGGATGCCAATGTGAGTGGAGCCGTCCTCTTTCGGGTCCCAAAAAAACTCTCGAAACTCTGGCGCTTCGAGGCTTACTGGCATTTGCACAGCTAGGCAGCTGGGATCTGCCATGAACAAGCGTCGTGTTAAACATCTGTGGTGCTCACCTCGGGCGACGCCGACAAGCTTGGTTGGCTACCTCAAGACTGCAAAGCTTCTATGTATATATGCAGATATAAGAAGGTGTCTATTTATGTGTGCGAATTGTGTGGAGGGACGGGGGGGTTGCTGTACGCATGCATGTGTTCATGCAAGCCCAAACAAGCCAAGCCAGGCAACAGTAAAACCGGAAGTCCCATACAGGTTGTCTGGAAGAACCCCTTGTCTAACGCAACCCCTTGTCTGACAAACCCTTGCACAACCCCTCGTCGAAAAGACGAAAGTACCTCACAGGAAGCCCGGTCTAACCAAAACTCCGAATTTCTTGTTCACCACACGGGCAGTGTCTAAGATAACATGTATATGTATACTACTCACTAACCCTCCCGAAACTTGGATGTAGGGTGGGAGTTAAGGTTCGGGGTTGTGGATGAAGGACCAGCAAAGTATGAACACCCAATGCCCTCAGCCCGAAAAGGTCTCAACACTGCTGCAAGGTTTCGCATGAAAATGCCGCCTTAAAGCCCAGATCCTGGCTCAAGATTGTGGATGTTTCAGTGGGAGCCGCACAGAAGCACTTTAAGGTCCTTCTGCCATGGACCCTTGTCGCAATCCCGAAGTTCGCAAACCTAAAATAGTTTCTGCTTCTCCTGTGAAAGCCCCAATTCGGAAGCGTCCTTGGCCAGCAGCCCCTCCTCCCAACAGTTGCGGAAAGGAGCCCCATGCCAGACGTGCTGACCGTACCTTTGCCGAGGGCGCTGGATTACAGGACGCTGTTTCATCTGCCGGCGCATGGAAGGCTTATGGTTTAGAGCACTCAGCACTGGATCCTATGCCCGACAGTATCCTAGACCTTAGATCACTGCTGCTTTGCACAATTTAAAGAAACTCGGAATGCGCTGAAGTCTTGCAGAACTTCCGAGTCTGAGCCCGGACTCCTAGGACTTCTGGGATCAGCCACTGCTTTTCTTCTTCTCTAGACCCTTCAGGGTCTTGAGCGTCCCCAAACCCCAAACCCCAATTAGGAATCTTTCTTCCTAGTTGTGGTCTCTGATCGTTCGCAAAGCGGAACCTGAAACGCAGTACATCCCAGCTCTGACAGCCTGCCGCTAGGCGCTCAGCGCCTTTACCGCGCCCTCTCAAGTTTCGGAGCATTTTGAGGCAAGCTCTAGGTCCTAGGTAGCAGCCCAACCTGAAGCCTCGAAACCAAAACGAGCCGGAATGGCAGGAGACCTGATAATGAATGTTTTGCGGTGAGATGATTGTGGTAATGACGATTGGCATGCTGCTTCTGATTATGGTTTCCTTGCTGTTCGTATCAGATTTTCCTATTTTGGCTTTCCCTGCATTATTAGTGACATCAATGCTGCTACTGGAAGCACTGCCGCCTGCAGAAGGGATGCGTCTCGCCGCTGATGGAATACATTCCATGTTATTTTCGCTGTGGCAAAGCATGGGAACTATGCCAAACGGGAAGAGTTTGTAAACATTCATTATTGCGGGCAGTGCCGGGTTGTATTTATGAATCGCGGGAACAACAATGGCCAGGGAGCATGGGCGGAAAGGTGTCCAAGTGCGAGTCAAAGTGCACCTGTGTCATCAGCTCCATGCTGATTTAAAAGAGGAGGAGGAGAGCAAAAAGCATCATCATCCTAGCCCTTGGGTTTTGATGGGGCTCAGTTCAGGGGGGCTGGAGACTGCGTGTCCCAATCCAGAAACTCCCGGAGCCAGCACACCAGCACCACGGGACCAAACTTCTCGGCCACCGCTTTGATAACTGGATAACCTTGGCTTCGGCAGCACAGCACGGATACCTCAACGTCACCGTAAATTCACATACAAAACACATAGACTGTTTGGTGGTTGAGGCTTGGGGCAGACAGCCAAAGTCAGACCTGACGACCTGGCCTAACCTTTTGAGAACGAAACCCCAACCTGCAACCGAACCCGAAAGCCCAAAAACATTTGAAGACCTGCACAACTCAGAGACCCTCGCCGGGGCACTGAGGGTGTGGTCACCCCCCACGACGACGAGGCGCCGCGCCATCTCGAGCCTCTGCTTGCAAGCTGCATGGATCTCCTGCAAAGCTCGGAGGAAAAACTGCCGGTGCTACTTCGTAGTGAAAAAGCTCCAGGTCGTATGTAAGTATGTATCGCTGCACATCAGATGATGCATGCACGTGTGCCTGACTCATGTATGCACGTAGATGAACATGCCTTACAGGTGTATATGCATAAAGGTGGCAAATGTATGTAGGTCTGTATGCACGCATGCATGCCTGTGCATTCTGTGCAAAAAACCTATGCGTACTTGTATGCACATGCGAGCGTACACACGTAAGCACGTAGTGAGGTGTGTGCGTGTGTGTGTATAAAGGTGTATAAATACAGACAGAATTATACATATATATATATACACAAATATCTGTATATGTGTACATGTATGTATGTATGTATGTATGTATGTATGTATGTATGTATGTGTAGTTTTTTGCACACGCAGGGCTCAAATGTTGGTGCCGTCTGCACCGGCATTTTCAGAGTCGCGTGAGAGGATTGCAGCAAGTTTGCATCTACCAGAGTATAAGACCGTGTGAGGTAACATAATACGATATGATAAAATGCGCTACAAGCTAAAAGGAAAGACAAGAATAGAAGAGAAGCGACCGGAACAGACCAGACAATGATCACAATATAGCACAATGAGGAACAAGATAATTTAACATAAGATGACAAAACACCATGTAATACATCTTACTACAACTGGATGGGATAGGATAGAAGAGAATAGACTACAGTGTTTGTGCGTGTGTGCCACTTGAGTCCGTGCTCACATGCATGCACGTACACGCATGGGCATGTGCACACGTACATGTGGCATCTAGTGTTCGGCGGTACCCTGTGTATCTGTGGGGACTGTGTATGTCTGCTCAATGGTTGATCATCCTGCAGTCGCTCGAAATTTCCCTGTTGTTTGCAAATATTAATTCTAGGGTTGGAGTACGGGCATAGCCTTACGAATAATAGGCAGCTCGATAGTCCCGTTGAGTGGGAGCCGAGTCCCATGTATTGCTATAGGTCTTCAGGCGAATCCCATCCTAAATCCAGTGTCATACGTCTTCCCAGGATTCACGAGTTTCATGTTTCTTTGAATCCCCCAAACCCCGAACCGCGAATGACAAACCCCCACGAACAGTCTGTCCTCCACGGCCTGTTGGATGTTGAAAGGCGTGGGGGACGCATCGCCTGTGTCCACCACTTGCCTGGGAGCCACGGCTTACACTTCAGGGTTTGGGATTCAAGATTGGCCCTTCGAGGTCTTTGGTGTTGGCTTTCGCCGACGCAGTATAGTGCACAAGGCAGAGATTGATCTGTTTCTGGTGCAATCGTTCCGACTCTGGCGTGGGCTGCCAGGCTTGAGACGAGGCAGCGAAAGAAAGCTCCGAGTTTTACGGTGCGAAAGCCATCGAAAACGAAACCCTGCAGCTCCAGAGAGCCTCAAAACAACGGACCCGACCCTCCCTGGCCTGTCCAGCAGCGGGCGTTGCTGCTGCGTGATCCTGAGCTGTCAGGAAAATGAGAAGCACCATGTACCAAGTCATAGCACCCCCTTGCTTCGCAATCTGGTGAGACTGGTGGGTCCCGCCACCCTGACCGAGCTGCCCTCCCTGAATCTGTCAGCTGGTGCGAAACAGCTGACGGTCGGGCCCAGGATTCCGAAAGAGCCGAAAGCTGGACCCAAAGCGATTCGCCCAGCCTCTTGCGCCCCTCGAAAAGCCTGCAGCATCTCAAAGTCCCTTAGCCCGAGAACCCGCCCCTGCACATCCAAGCCCTCATCCGCCGTTTAACCCTCCAGAACACGGCCTGAAAATGGAAGATGACTCCTACATGGGAACCCACCCTCAGCCCTAAGCCCCAAGCCCTTCCACTCAGAACTCTGGACTCTCTGAATCCTTTACGAACCCCCAAGATTTAAATCCACTCAGACCGTCCGACAGACAAGAATTGCAAACCCGACACTCCCAACCACTCAACCCTCAAGGTTTCAACCCCCAAACTCCCAACCTCTAAACCCCCGAACCCCTCCCCCACTTTGGGCCCCCATCTTTCTCTCAAAGGCGCATGTAGGGCCGGATGAGCCGCGAGTTGCTGCGGATCGCCTCGGGGCCGAAACGCGCCCCCGGGCGGAAGCCTCGGGCTCGGCTCCGGGAGGGCCGTTCTCTACGGCCCCGCCCTTTCTAGGAATCTTTCTAGCTGCCTGTCTGTGTGCGTATATATATATATACATATACATATACATATATAGATATATACATATATATATATACCCATATATATGTATATATATATATATACCTGTAGAGGTTATGTAGCTATAACTATATGTGTATATAACTAACTGTGTATATGTATATAAAGATAACGTTATATATGTATATGTGTATATATACATATACTTCGAGAGATATTTATACACATACCTATATATATATATATATACAGACATACGAAAAAGACACAGTAGTGCTAGCAAAAGCAGTACTGCAGTAGCCCGGGTTCACACATCGGGCGTTCAAGCTGAGGAGCTGCAGCCGGAGTCGAAGGGAACACCCAGGAAGGCGATGTCGAACTGCTCTCTCGGCATGCCTGGATTCAAGGGCTCTGGGTGCAGGGTATGGGGTTTTGGATTTCAGGTTCCGCTGTGAGGCTTCGGGCCAAGAGTTTGGGGCTTCGTTTGACCTTATGACTCTTTGAACTCCTTGGATATGGTTTGCACCCCGAAACGGCCCCCAACCCCCGAAACCAGCCCTAAGCCCTCAAAGACAAGGACAGGCCAAAAACCGTTCCAAAGGCTCCAGGCGAGGCTCGAGTGAGGCGCAGGTCCACGGCTCCTATTCGATGCCAGCGGCCCGAGGGCAGAGCCCAGAGGCCCAAAGTCCTCGGAGCCAGGGCAGAGGCCCGCGGGTTGGGTTCAAACGAGGCTCTGGAACTTCAGGGTGTGAGCAGTGGTCTCGTTTCAGGTGTAGGGCCCGGCCGGGATTTAGCGTTTCAGAATTCTTTCCCCTTCGGCGTCGGGGATTTGCGCTCAGGTTGCCAGGAGAGTTCCCTCTGTGTTGCAAATTGAGGGCTTCCATGATTTTATACCTTTTTCTGGAACCTTCGGGGACGCTCTGCGTCTCCTCGATTCTCCCTAAGCCCCGAGACGGCTTCTTGTCGGCATGACCGCCACTGAACCTTAACACTCAGACCCCAAACCCAAGGCCACAAGAGTTCGGAAAACCCCTAACACAGTACCCGGCTAGAGGCTTCGGGCCGTTTTTGCCCTCCCCTCGAGCAAGACCACGCTGCGAAGAGCTAGATTCAATTATGCGCACACACACACACACGCACACACGAACGTGTCTGCGGAGACATAAACTTCGTTCATGTATGCGCAAGTTGACAAACAGATATACAAAAAAAGCATGGACATAGATAATCATGTAGGTAGGTAGGTCGGTAGGTAGGTAGGTAGGTAGGTAGGTAGGTAGGTAGGTAGGCAGGTAGGTAGGTAGGTAGGTAGGTAGGTTAGGTAGGTCGGGTATGTATATGTACGCGTGAATGTATGTATGCATGTGCATGTATGGCTGGCTGGCTGGCTGGCTGGATGGATGGATGCATGGGTGGATCGATGTACATATATACGAATGTATACAGGCAAACAGGCACACATACAGAGTGTATATATATATATATATATAGAAAGAGAGAGATGGAGATATATATATATATATATACATAGAGAGAGAGAGACAGAGAGAGAGAAAGAAAGAGAATACACATATGTATATATATATATACAAGTACAAACACGAATATAGAAAATGTACATGTGCATGTTTATACACATGTATATATACATACATACATACATACATACATACATACATACATACATACATATGTACATATATATATATAACACATATATACAGAACACGCACATCTATATGTTGTTTGTATGTATGTATGTATGTATGTATGTATGTATGTATGTATGTATGTATGCAAGTATGCATGTAAGTATGTATGTATGTACGTATGTATGTATGTATGTATGTACGAGTATGTATGTATGTGTGTATGTATGCGGAGAGAGAGGCACAGACAGAGAGATGCATGGATAGATGAAGCAACCTGCAGATAGAGTACATACATGTCCTCGTTGACCTACATCTCTCAGCATGTCTAAAGACTCCCTTTTGTGTGTTTTTTCGCTTTTATATCATGTCGCACATCATACCACACTCTGGATACTGCCATGACCAGCAAGACAGTTCTCATCGCTGTCAGTGCAGAATCGTGGCAACACTCTGCTGTCAAAGATCTTCTGACCACCATCTGATCGGATGTGGACCTGTTGCTGGGCAGGCAACAAGGACAATCGGCGATGACTGGGGTCTTGCCGAGGCGTGTTTTGGGTTCAGGATATTAAGTTTTTGGGACTTCAGGGGGAGACAATAACACTGTTGGGAGCTTTTCGCCTCCTGGAAACAGCTGCTGCTTAGAATGTTCAGAATCGCTTGCCTTCCCTGGTTTCAACACTTCCTCTGCACTTTAGTTGAAACCTCCCTTCCACAGGGTTCGTCACAATACCGGCATATCTAACACTCTCGCTCCTGGTTTCCATGCCTCGTTGCACGAAGCCGCCTTCAAAGCCACAGAAAACCGCAGACTGCCCGAGGATCCCAGGACTCAGCGGCTACGCTACTGAGCAAGGTGAAGCAACTACAATGACTCGAAGACTCGAAGTCCAACTAGAGTTATCCGTGAACTTTCAGGCGGCTCCTGCGAGCTGTGTAGGATGTATCCCGGAGAGTTTGAGTTTCGGGTTTGGAAACATGCCACCTAGCTCTGCCAGCATGTGGCGGATAGCGCGGACTACTCCCCCATTCCAAAACCCACCAGAGGACCAACGACAAGCTAGGAGAACTGCATCACAATAATGTGGGAACTTGATTAAGAAACCTTGGGCCTTTATTAGGGGTTCTTAATATGAACCCTAATATAATATTGGGGCTATAGGGCCAGGGTTTCTTAATCAGGTTCCTACATTACCGTCGCCGCGCGGCGCAGCCATCCTCACAGGCCACTCGCAGCGACAGAGTCGAAGAACCCACGTCCTTCTTAGCGACGGCCGTGGCTAGCGCTTCATAGCGTCTCTAAGAGGGGGCTGCTTCTTAATGTTGGTGGTATAGGGTTTCGACTTTTGGATTTCGGCCTAGTTTAGGGTCCTGGTCTGGGTTTGTGGGCTTAGGGCTTTAAAGTCTTGGGTTTAGGATCTAAGGCTTGGCACGGGCTGTTGTTGGGGGATGTTGGATTTCTTCCACAGAGCTTTGGGTTTAGGGTGTCGGGTTCTGGCTCTTGGACGTCGCATAGGGTCTAAGATGTCTAGGGATACCCTATCAATCAGACTTTGGTTGAAGCCTTTCTTTCCTACTTCCTTTACTGTGACCAGCGCTTTCCAAATTCCCCGACTTTTGGGCTTGATAAAAAGAAAAGCACCCAATGTCAGAATCCTAAGCTCTCGGGAAAACCCGATCGACTGCACAACTCAGCACTCAAGCGCCGAGGAAAGTGGCTGGGAGATAGGACCCGCATATAGACATCCCTTGCTGCATTGGGTTAAGGCTCGGCAGGTGGCAACCCTCTTTCAGGAAGTCTTCTGCCTTTCCAAAAACCTGCCTTGGCGGCTTAGACTTCCCGTTGTCGTCCGAATCGAAACCGGAGCCCCTTCAGAGCTTCGGGCTTCCCGGTTGCTTCAAGCTTACTCGGGCCGCAAGGTGGTGGAGCGTACCCCGAACCTCCTGCATCGTGCATCGTCAGCTTGGAAGAATATGTCTACGCTTCAACAGCCCGATAGTCTGCATAGCGACCATCACCTCGGCCAACCTACAAGAAACTAACCCCGGATCATGCCGAAACCCCAAAGCGGACATCTACAGCAAGCCCCCCAAAAGCGCAAGCCCCAAAACAAAACCCAAACTTCAAGCGCCGCTTGCAGGGCACATGCCAGGGGCCGCTCAACGACACCGTGCTGGCAGCACCGGAAGCCGAAGACCTCACCTCAGAGTTCGGGCCAAGTGGGCTTCAAATTGATTCAGGGCCCTATAGAGCCTGTAGGGCTTAGGCTTTGGCGTGTTGCGGTTTAGGGCTTACGGTAGGGGACTTTTTTCTTTGGAAGAAAAGACTGGGACACGTCTCTTCGGTGCCCTGCTGCTGCTTGTCGATTCAGCGGCTGGGCCAAGATAAGACAGAAGAAGCGAGACGGCTTACCGTTCACCACAGGAGGTTTCAGGGCTTCAGCGGCTTTTTGCCGTTCTTGCGTCCTAGGAACCGAAACGACCCGTCACCTTTAAAGCTCCGAGAACTGCCCCCCTCCCCTCCGAGCTCCGAGCCTCCAGCGTGGCGGAGGTCTCTGCAGCGAAGCTCCGCAGCTCCTCGGCCGGTCTCAGACGCTTTGCCCTCAGACTCCGCTGCTGACGACGTCTCCCTTTGTGCCTTGTGAAAGCCTCGAAACCCACGGCGCGCCAACGCCACTCCTCTGAAGCTCGAGAATCCTCTCAGTCGGAAGGGTCTCCCAAAACAGACGGGGCACGTGGAGTTGTGGAAGCCGTGCGAAGGTGGCAATGCCCGCGAAGCCTTGGCTTCTCAGAAACCTCCCACAAAAGAGTGAAATAATCCATCTGTGAGGTGCGCGGCTTTCGGGCTTCAGGGAGCAGGGTTTCAAGTGGATGAGACCAGTGCTGGAATGATTTGTTTGTGTTGTGTATCGTCTCAGCGTAGCTCAACCCCCTTCGGAGCCAAATCCTTCCAAGAATCTGACCGTTTTAAGACGAGCCCAGGTATAAGTCACTTCTGCTACGAGAGACGCCCCCATTTCCTTTCCACCAAGAAATTATTCCACTACGCCGAATTAGAACAAAGATCTGGACGGCCGGCTCCACCCCCTGCTGCCCCGCTGCTTTGATGGCGAGCACTTTGTCCCACTGATAATAAATCAGCTCAGGTACGAGGGTGAACCGACGGGGCTGCTGGCCCGAGTGGTGCGAGCTGGCCATCCCGGCGGAGGCGCACAACGCCGGCGTGCTCCTCAGGGGGGTTCCCGGACCGGTGCAGGCCTTAGGCCTTGGGGTTTATGTCTAGTTCGGTGTAGATGAACAGAGGAAGGGGAGATCTTGACGGTGGTCGTGCAGTCTTTTTTGTGAGCAGGGAAAAAAGTTTGTGGACTTAAGGCATACCCCCCAGGAATCAGGGATTGCAGAAGAGCTCAACCAAACTTCGACTGGACAAATCCGGCTTTGGCTTTGATTTCTCTTGGATGACAGCCTCGTCAATCATCACACATGTCAAGAACTACAACAATGATCTTTAGCATACTTGGTGAGCGCTAGAACCATCGTCGTACGACTGACCAAATACAGAGATGTTGACACAAGCCCAAAACCATAAGAACCTTTAACCCTGAACCTTGAGCCACGAATAACAGGCCATCACATGCAATACTGGATGCTTTACGCAGGATTACGCAGGATCTCAGACTCATGACGCGTTTAACTTAGGTTCTCGAGGCTTTGCGGCATCTGAATTTCAGGCACCTACCGCGGGAAACGCTGTGTGACACCGTTCACGGCCTAACAAACAATAAAGATCCCAAGCCACGCAATAAATCAAAAAAATCCGGTGTCCTTACGCAAGAACAACCACTCTGAACCTGAGCAGCCTCAGCATCGAAGCCAGCCGTTCTCAGACTCTGGACTCCCTGACTCCCTGCTTTCGCAACCCCTGAAACACGCAAGTCCTCATCGAAACCCTTGCAGAACCCTGACTGAAACATAGAACTCGTACTATAAAGTGTCCTATATGGGGGCCCCATACACAGGCCCTTAAGGAGCACCTGCCCAAGATTCTAAGACCTTTTCAGCTGTTCTCCTCGGTGACCAGGGGCTCCTGCTTCGAAGGCGGATCCTCGCCAAGCTTTCGGCTCTAAGGGTTTGCAGGGGGGTCTTAGGGTTTGGGGCCTTCAGGTTTTAAGGTTGAGGCTTCGAAAACTCACGCAGAACAGATGCCACCTGAGATCCTGTACTGAAGCAAACTAGCGCAAAACCCTTCGGGGCTTGCGAGTCGAGGCAGGTTGAGATCGAAACGGTGGGGACGAACAATCCCAAGTTCTGACTCCCACCAGAGAAATTCGATACTCCAGAATCTAGAACCCCACTACTAAGAAACCCTTCAAGAACCCAAGATAAGAAGCTCCTGCACACTAAATCCGAATCTAGGCCCCCGAGTTCCCCCCGCGTAACATCTATCTGTCTGAGTGTCTTTCATGAACCTTTCTACCACCCTCCCAAACTCCTTTGGCAGATCTGAAGAGCAGGCGCCCACGCTCAAGGAGCCTATTGGGCTAGAGGGTCCTTGAACCAGGCTATGGGTCCGTGCGTAGGGAACTTGGGGTCATCCGGGTAAACTTGGTGTACCAAATCAAAGTTGCGGACTAAGTGCTTCTTGCGGGCACCCCGTAGATTTTCCGTTTTTGGGACATATTCAGGGTTCGCGGCAGTGCTGTACACAGCGACCGGAGGGCTAAGCGAACTTTGAAGTCCAGGCGTCAGGGATGCCCAACGCACGACTTTTGGAGAGCGTCGCTCCGGGTCGGGGATTCAAGGCCCAGTGATGGTTTGGTATCCTTCGGTACCTTCCTGTCTTGGCTCTACATCTTTCCACCGCGAACCCTTGACCGAGAAGCACAAGAAACCCCAAAGCTTCAAAGCCCTAAAAAAGGCCTAATCCTTGACACACTCTCACAATTTGAGCCTTGCTTTCATCCCTAATTAGCCCTAATCCTTGCCAGTCGCATCAGAGCCTTCAGCGCGACGGTCGCGCCACTGCCAGGGCAGGGCCTCGGGCCTTGCATCGATCATGCCAGGGGTCCACTCGAAGTCCTGGGCCCCAGCCAGGCCAGGGCTTCTGGCGGCTTTTCTAGCAGGGAGCGGATTTGTAGTCCGGGGGCGGGGGTTTAGTTTAGGATTCAGGGTTAGAGGAAGTTGTCGGAGCTGCTGGGATCAGGAAATCTGGCTTCAAGGTTCAGACAGTGGGGTTTCGAGGTCTGGCTTGGTTTGCAGGATCTCGCCGCTTTATGAACACAAACTCATCCAAAAACAGGAAAAGTGGAGGACCTCAAACTCCATGAAACCAGGCGAAGGTTTGGAAGCAAGAGCAGTAGCACTCGCCGCGGTCGTCTAAGGCATCCTGGCAATAGTCAGCACTTGAACTTCATTGAGTGCTGAACCTCTGAAATGAAAGTTGGGAGAGCCTCGGAAAGGAACGAACTGGGGGCTGTCTACGAAGCGTGCCCTCCAGAATCGAAGCCGATGTTTAAAGCAAAAACTCTAACCACGACTCATGCTCACAACAAGACGCTACAGCCACCAACATCTCCTCAAATCCTTGTGATGGGAACTCCAAAACTTCCCTTTTGGGGCTTGCAGGTACGAACCTTGCTACAACGCCTAAACATGCCACAATCACTCAACTAACAGTCTCCTCATGCTACGAACACCCAATGTATACCAGAACACTGAGAAAACTACTGGTACACAAGGTATTAGTACTACACATCGTGCCAATACCATGAGCACAGACCATGATAACTCGACGCTATGACATCTTCGTAGCCAAACAGTCATATCAAAAAGATCCACCTCCTCGCGTCCAGCTCGAAGAAGGCATGGATAACAGTTGCAAACATACTGCCACCTTCATGGGTGCGGGTGGGGGGAATGTTTAGGGCTTCAGGTCAAGATTTGGCGGAAAGGTCCAGCTGGTCGGAAAATGCCTTCATAAAGGAACTGCAGTACTTATAATTACTTATAGAACATTTTTGTAAAAGCTTTTGGGTGTTAAAGGCTTAGGGCACTAGTTTCGAGTCTCCAGGGATCTGTAGGCTCATGCACAATTGACGCATTTCTCGAGCTCGAAATGCCGGGGTCCGGTATCAAACATCTCACTACACATGTCAAGCTTTGCAGAAAAGGCCCGTCGGAATGGAATACCACCAAAAGGCAAGCTGCATTTTGACAAGACTGCAGGTGCTAGCTACTTTCACGAATAATGCATGCTTTCGATCGCAAGTTCAACCGGCAGCAATAAGATCCCCATTGACATGTTTTGAGGAAAACAGGATACAAACCTAAAAACAAATAAATATGTATATATACACATATCATATATATATATATATATGTCGACATAGATGCGTGGGTAGGTATCGACGTGTTCATACTTCTACAGAAACGGTACATAGCAAACCGCACAAAGAGACGGTGAGAGCACCTTAGAGGTCAGCACCTTAAACTCTGCCCGAAACCCCACAGTCACTCAAGCGCAAGGCCACTTGTCTGCGCTGCAGCGGCACCCCAACCGTGGCTTTGCCAGCGGGTCATGGCCCGAATCCATCAGCGCTGCCCATAGCGGACCCTAGACCACACGAATGCAAAATGACACTGTTCTCGGGAATATTACATGGGCATGCGAAACGTGCTAACCGCGGACCACATCCACGGCTTTGGAAGACCCGGAAACCGCTTATCGCATAAGAGCTCCTCGCCTCGCAGTTGCCATGGACATGGCCTGCAATTGTCCGAACACGGCGCATGTTCCACACAATGGAGATGCACTGACCACCGAAACATGGAAGCTTTCAGCAGTTTGCTGTGCACCGGCTGCTTGCATGAACAAAAACATTCCTGTTGAGCATACTTTCAACCTCGACTTAGAATGTGCCGAAATAACATGTCATCGTGCCTGGCTTTAAGTTTGGGCGGAAGCTAAGCCAAAATGTATCACCGTGGCACGGGCAGATGCAAATGGGACAAACAACAAAACCCGTGGCTCTCACCGTTTCACAGTTTAATAAACAGCGAGTGTTTGACATGGACTTTTTGACCCCCCAGAGAGCTAGACATCTCTCACCGTCCAAACCCGTCCTCACCAGGCTCGTACTGCCGGTTTTGTTTCAAAGTCCAAAGGAACGGAAGATTGTAAAGACTGTTGGGAAGATAAGCGAACGTGAGACTGCGTGGTCGACTCCTGGCTGCAGGAGCCATGGGAACATAAGACTGCAGAGCTACTGGGGACTGCAGGCTTCAAGAACCACAGGAACGCAAGACTTCTGAGACTTTATACTTATTCCTCATGTGAAAAGTCGCATGCAAAACTGAACATCAATTGCGAATGTTTGGTCTGCATAAAATCTTCCCATATGACCAAATCGGAAAGCAATCACATTGTTGAATATTCTCGAATCAAAACTTACGACAATCAAAGGCACACTTCTTGTTTTCTGAGAGGACAAAGGGTCGGAACCTGTTTTTTGGAGGCGTCGCCTCCGTTGCAGGCTGATGCACACAAGGCTGTCGTGCAACAGCACGAGGTCAACAGCGTACGCACCCGTCATGACCCCGGGTAGTGGTGGAAATCGAAAAGTTTTTTGGTGCGTTTGGGTAGGACTAGCATGCGAGCAGAGCTGATGGGAGAGAGCCGAGTGGTCGGACTGTTGCAGGACAGCCTTGTATGCATCAGTGTGCCACATAGAAAGCGAGTCGCTCGGAGGCTTTAGCTGTTCCAGCGACATCACAAAAGTACTGTAAATACCGAGTAAAACGGCTCTTGAGGTGATATTGTTGGTTGTGTTTGCGTAACACTGTCGTCATCATCCCCCCACCCACCCCCCACCCCCCCCCAGAAGCAAGTCCAAAATCAAGAGGCCGAGTTTGCAAACTCGGCAAGTCGATTTTGAGGCTTCTTATGATGATCGTACATGACGAAAGTGCAATAAATACCGAGTAAAACGGTGGGGGGGGATGTGCTCTTAAGATGGTTTTGAGCAAGTGTAGTTGGTAGGGGGGACTACTACTACTACTACTACTACTACTACTACTACTACTACTCCTATTACTACTACTACACCTACTACTACTACTACTACTACTACTACTACTACTGCTCCTACTACCACTACCACACGATCACTACTACTACCACACCTACTAACTACTACTACTACTACTACTACTACTACTACTACTACTATTACAACTACTATTGTTATTACTACTACTACTACTACCAC
>CAJNDV010006280.1:57838-80303 GCA_905221635.1 Symbiodinium sp. CCMP2456 | reverse complement strand
CTCTGTCTGAGTCTGGGAGCCGGATGCTATGACGCGCCTCGCCGGACACTAGACGGATTTGTCCCCCATCATAAACTCAATGTAAACTGTTGTCTCCGATGATGTCTCCGCTCTGTCTGAGTGTGGGAGCCAGATGCTGTGACGCGCCTCGCCAGGAACTAGCCGGCTTTGTCTCCCTTCATGATCTCAATTTAACCTGTTGTTTCTGCTGTGTTTGAGTCTGGGAGCCGAATGCTGTGACACGCCTCGCCGGGGACGAGCCGGATTTGTCTCCCGTCATAATCTCAATTTAAGCTGTTGTCTCCACTGTTGTCTCCGCTCTGTCTGAGTCTGGGAGCCGGATGCTGTGACGCGCCTTGCCGGGGACTAGCCGGATTTGTCTCCCTTCATAATCTCAATTTAAACTGTTGTCTCCGCTGTCTCCGCTCTGTCTGAGTCTGGGGGCCGGATGCTGTGACGCGCCTCGCCGGGGACTAGCCGGATTTATCTCCCCTCATAATCTCAATTTAAACTGTTGTCTCCGCTGTCTCCGCTCTGTCTGAGTCTGGGAGCCGGATGCTGTGACGCGCCTCGCCGGGGACTTGACGCCAGGCCCTAAACCCCTAAACCTGTACCTTAACCTTAAATCGTAAACTGTTGTCTCCGTCCTGTACAAAGTGTTGTCGTTTTGAGTGTTTGGGGTCTTCGCTGGTGTAATCCAGGCACAGTCAGGTAAAGGACTGCAGCCATGGCTTGAAACGAGGTTGACATGCCCAAAGCCTCAACAAGTCAACACTGCAAGGTCTATGTGCCAGGGGTTCTACATCATAGAAGCCCAACAGCAAGGATACAAGGATCGAGATTGATGAATGATAGTAACGATGGAGTGCTTAACCCAAGTTTAAAGATTGTCAGTAAATTTCTGCCTTATGAAGGCTTCCTCACCGGACTATACGTGGGGACTGTTGGGGCCATAATGCGGCACAGTATTCAGCATTGGGGATTGCAGCAATTATTCGGATTGGGCTTGCAAGAAGTGCAGAGGTCTGGACGCTCAAGATTGGTACGGCTCCGAAAGACCAACATAGGGCCATTGTAGAGAGAATGGAGACTTGAATCCTGCAGTGGCGCGTGCTGATAAGGGTTGACTCTGCAGAGCGCTTTCCAATTCTACCAGGCCTGTGCCACCTCTGCGCATGAAAAACATGAGGATGAGGAGCTGATAAGTTTCAGCTAGGACTTCAAACCTGCCTCGTGCGGAAAATACCACTCCAATTCAGTGACAGCTCTGCGACAAACAATCAAGAGTCACAAGTCTCGGAGGGGAGCCGACTCAGTCACGTTTGGCATTAAATGAGCAAGCGGATCAGAGGCGAAATAAAACAAAAGTATTGACAGGAAGACGGCTCGAAGCTATACACTTTATAAGGACTGAGGCTTGCAAACGTAGCCTGCGCTTCTCGAGCCGATTGGCCCAAGGAGCCCTGAGCCCCAGCCGACCCGACCGCAAGCGCAGTACCAAGACATGATGGTCCTGCGCAAAAGGCAGGAGGGAGCGAGAGGTGCAAAGCAAAGTGCCTGAGACTCCGAGAAAGACAGACAGAGACACCTTTTTTTTGCATCCGTACTTAAGTTTAGGACGGAAAGATGGCTGTGCTCAACACTAGCAGAGACACCTCGCAAGGCAAACCCGCGGACATGGAGACAAGCGGATAAGTACGATGACCCGCGAGGCCCATTTGGCCAGTGCGCGGCATATTCAACTCGAGTATCAATCGCGAAGTCCTGTTCAAACTTGCCGAAGCAACAGTGCAAACAGTCCAAATCTGCTAAAGCTTTCTACATCAGTAGGCACAACGGCCTTGGTGATAGTTGCCAGCCGCGCAAATCGGTATGGAGCTGTCAGGATCGCTCCGACATCACCAACGAACTTAGCTGTGGCTATCGGCAGCGCACCCCTTGCGAAAGGTTTCCTCACAGTCCTTACATTTTATCGCCCTGCAGGTGCCTGTCTTGCAGTTCATAGGTCTCACACTACATGCACGCATCTACGGCCCAAAGCTGCAAGCTTGAAAGCCAAACTGGAGCACGGACACAATGTACAACTAATGAAACTCAACCTCGTGCTTGAGACATTTACTCATCTCCTCCTATGGGAGGCGGTTCAAGCCTAAGCGCGTGGTTGGCGAGCTCGGCATTATTTCCTCGACAAAGTATAGTACAAGATAGAATCAGATAGAAACAACCTTCCGGGTTGGCCCAGACCGAAATGTACGGTCAATGGAAGGTCTGTCGGGCTCAAATTGGGCTGTGGATTATTGGCTTTCGGTTTGGGGAGCTCAAATCCAAGACCTCGAGCTGCAAACCGGGATCCTAAAACATCAGGGTTTCCCTGCTCTACAACCACCCACGGGCCCCCGTATCCGCCGAGGCCACAGGCCTCAGGCGTCTTGGTGACAGAATTTCGACCCCGCCCCGCCCCGCCAGCCCCCCCCTCCCGCACGTCTCCCTTTGGTCCTGTTCCCGACCGTTTTCTGCCTTCCCGTAACGTGTCACAGTGCTGCTATCCGGCAAACCGAGGCGGGCGGAGTAGCCTTAACATTATCTTCTCCAGGGCACCCTGGCCACGAAAGTGACGCCGAGTCCGGATGCCACCGCTGCCACAACGGCACCAAGCGTCAGAAGCCTCCACAACTGAAACCATGGATAAATGGATCGTGCATGTGCCAGGGTTCAGGCGAGACCCTTTCAACATGGTAGGGTTGTCGAATGTCCGTTTCAGACTGCAGCGCTTGGATAGACGGTCTTGGAACAAGTGTCTGACTGACTAAGACCGTCCTACCAAACCCACGCTCGCGACATGCAAAGCCGATGTGCACCTGAAACTTTCCAGGCTGACACGATTGAAAACCTCAAAGCCGCCGACCCGGTGAGCCGCAGGAGGCCTGCGCACGGAGGCGCGGTGGCGACTTGCAGGCGCCATGGCTAAGACGGAGGCCCGCACGTCGAGCTCGCCCGAACCCAAAGCGACAAACAAAGACGTTTACACAACTGGCACTTCCGAAAGCACCTTAAAGTTCAGACTCCAATTCCTGACGCTCCCTCCAGGCCCAACCTGGCAAGCAGCTGCTTTTGGAAGCAAAATCGCCCTGCCTACAAAACCCGCCTTTGTACGCTGGCCCCGGGTGCTTGATGCGCAACTTCACGTAGAAATTAGCCGGCTTTGCACGCGACGAGCCCAGACTTGCAGATCGTTCGGTGCTTGCGGAGGGGTGTATGGATTCAACTCGACGTAAGACTGCGAACCATGGCTACACCTCCCTAGAAGCCAAACATCTGCACAGTGGGCTAAAACCCAGTGGCCCGCGATGTACGTAACCCGGCTTCTTGGGTTCAACTACGAGCGGACCGCAGAAAAGCATTCTCCACCTGCCGAGTTCACGGACAAAGATGGCAGGCCTGGCAGCTGTGGCTCTTGAGGCCCAGGATGCTTCAGGGATCAGCTGAGGCTTAACCTATGTGTTGCTTAAGGCTTAAGCTTCAGTAAGGTTGGTTCAGAGCTTTGGTTTCCTGTAGCTTTGCGCTCCCACACCTCAAGGTCCTTTTGGCTTTGGAGTTGGGGGCTGTTGGAGGCGATAGATGGCATGGCCGTGCTCGTAGACAGCAGCCCCAAACGGCAATAGTCGCACCCCTGATCTTGACTGCAACCATTCCCTTTGCTTGTGTCCAAAGGACTAACAGTCACGACCTCGCATTAAGTCCAAGTCGTATTAAGCACCGCTGGTTTGACTCCTGCAGGTACAGGTAGCGAAGCACCATCGACCGTGACAAAGACCATCTTAACATCAACAAGACTGAATGTCACCGGAGTTGGTCAAGATCAGCTCTCTGGAAGCAAGGCAGGGATAACATCAAACCAAGATCATAACATCGGCAGCAGCAGATTCACGCAGTGCAGATTCACGTGGAAAGCAGACGCCCTTTGGCCATCGAGGAATGACACGGCTTGGGATGAACAGCACTGAGACTTGCATTGGTAAAGCATCCAAGAAAGTAAGACTCGCACAATGAGGAATATTTTGAAAACCGCAAAGTCAAGGAAGAATGCGGAAGCATTGAAAAAGCTGGAAATCATGCAGCCTATGCCTCAGTGGAGCTTGCGCAGGGTAGGGGAAGCACAGCCAAGGAGAGATGATAAGCCGCTAAGCCTCTGAGCATTGCTGCATGGGGAAAGAATAACTGAGTCGAGTCATGCGGACAGTCGTTTTCCTTTGATCGCTGCCCTCGGGCAGGGGTCGTCATCTCGAATTGTCTCTGGCATGATTTGCTCTTGCATGGTGGAGAGCGATGTGTAGGGAATACCCAGGTGTGCTATCGTCCGCAATCTCTATGACGGCATCCTTTACGGGTTGAGTCTTGTCAAGGCGGTCCTGCTAGACGAGATGGTACGTATGCAATGATTTCTGCACAATCGACCGCTACACTACAGTACCTGTTGCAGGTTGTCTCGTCTGAATTGCACCGACAACAATCAAACCTCGTGTTTTGGCATGGCAGCTTCGCTGCAGCAAGGAGCTCGAACCACATGCCAGAAACAGATCTCGTCTTTTTGGCCAGGTGAAACACGCTGCTGGTCTTTTTTCAGCATGGTTCAACAGGTATATTAGCTGGGTGTCCACCCTTTTTTGCATCCGGACTTGGGGTGTCGACCGGGAAAGTTACACATGCAAGTATCACCTTACCCTAGAATACTCCTTACAAGGGCCGTATGATGGTGCCGTACGTCACAGTGCCAGCCCAGAAACAAGCAACGACCATCTATGGCCAGGGTCTACATACTCTCTAGCATGGGGTGGCCGGGATTCCGCAAAGCAACGCCGAGTCATCCTACTCAAAGCAACTGAACACCAGACATGCTACAGGTTCCTTATGCCATGCATTCGAGGCAAGCTTGAAGATACTGTCACCCAGAAGCAGTCAGAAAGCCAAACCTCGACCTTCATTGTTCGACAGGCAGTTCGAAACGCTTGAGCTGGGGTCTAAGCACTACTGCAGGGTTCTTCTGAGAACCACAAAAACCAATTTTTCCACGGCATGCTGCTCATGGCTGAATTAAGACCGGCCGAGCGAATTGAGAGACATCTTCCAATTTGCAACTTGCATCTCGCATCTGCCAGGCGGGCATAGATGATCCTTTCTTATAGCTATGACATGCTGTCAGTCTGCGATTTTTCCTCGCTGCGCAGTGGCCGCACCGTCAAGCTCTAACCGCGTGCGGCTTGGAACAGCTCTTTGTGACTCTATCTCCGCGCATGTGCTTGACGACGCACCTGAACTCCTGGAGCAACTTGGATTGGCACCGAAGCCAGCAAAACAAAACTCTCTCTTTCTTTCGCCAGGGCTGTGGTGGGGAGTTGCCTGCCCACCACCCACAACAAAACTCTCTCTCTCTCTGACTCTCTCGCTCTCGGCGCTGCGAGGGCGTGCCAGGTCCCCCGGCTATTGAGAAACACGTGTGGAGGGGCTGGAGGGGCGAAAGCTTACACGAAACCCAGTATCCACATCCTTCACCGTAAACAAGTGCCTGGCTCGCTGTCCGTCTCCGACTCCCTGTTGTGCCTCTCGCTCGCTCTGGCTCTCCTCCCCCTCCCTCTCGTTACCTCTCTCTCTCTCTCTGTCTCTGTCTCTGTCTCTGTCTCTCTCTCTCTCTCTCTCTTCTTCCACTGGGCTTAAGGGACTTGTCAGGTCCCTCGGCCACATGGACCCCCCATGTGTTATGGGGCTTTGAAGGGACTGTGATCTCTCTCTCTCTCTCTCTCCTGCAATGTTTATCAGAAATTTTTGACACTTACACTCGGACGAGTCCAGGCCAGCTCTGAAGACGTATCTTTTAAACAATAAAGGCAGGCTAGTGCCTTAAAGTTCGGGGATCCTAGCTGGTGCATGAGGTTCGCAGTTACGCTGTCTGCTACTACCCCGCGGCGGTCGGTGGAACCAGATTCTGCTGAGATGGCATCTGCTATCCATCGGGCGTCTCACTTGTGAAGACACGTAGAGATGGAGGCTCAAAGCATGGCAAACGGAGTGGACTTATATTGTGGCTTCGTGTTGCTGGGCAACTTGTCGCAGGGATAGAAACCGAGCAGTATTCATTCCGAGGACGTCAGTAAATTCGAAAGGCGAGGGAATCAAATCTGAAATCTTGTAAGGTTGCGACAGAAAACTCTAGACTCTAGACTCCATATGACGCTATATACGCAATAACAATAATAATATATATGTATAAATGTAAGTTATGTAAGTTATTCCGGAGATGATGAAGGCACCAACACGCACACCCCTTCACCCTGCAGTCGCATTGTTCTCTGGGTAGCGGCTTAGCAAATGTTGACCTGTCAGAGACAGGCCACCCACGGGCATTGAGCCAGTTTTGAGATATTGCCACTGTGTCTTCAGGCGAGATCGAACCATGTAGAAGCATACTCCCTGCTCGAGGGGCATCTCAGCAAAAGATCCTTGCAGCCGCAAGCCAAACCCTGAGGAACCACAATCGCAGAGCAACTATGTCGTGTCGGATCAGTGTGCTCATAACACTCCTCCTGATGCCAGCAAGCCTCAATAACCGACGAAATTGATTAAATCGATAGCGACATATTGGGGCAGAGGCAAGGCGAGGGCATGAAGACACATGGCGGGCGCGGAAATCGCTCCTTGGGAGCAAAAACTTCCTAAACCCTGACTGAGAACTTGTCCTGCAAAGGAGAGCACGGCATGCGGCTCCTAAAACAGCGCCCTTTGCATGTTACTCTAGACTAGACTCGACCTGAATGGTGTGTCTGCGGACCTGGGACCCATGCGCTCGCTTTCGACTTGCACACTCGCACAAGGCAGGATTAGGTCACAAGCACCGGCATTCCGAGGGTACCACAGTGTTTCAGTGTGCGTAGGTGTGTGTGTGTGTGCTGTACCTACCATGAAAATGATGCCCGTTGAAGGCCAATCACCTGTATCAAACGCAGACATAGACGACCTCATCCTCGACTCCATCCTCAGTGGTTGAGGCTCTGGGAACGGACGACCACTGCAGTCGTTGAGTTGAACCAGCATTGGGCCCTCTCTGCCGTTCCATTCTGACTTCATGGATTCAATTAACGGCTGCTCTGTCTGGAATTCTCGAAGATGGAACACAACAACAGTAGTATCCCGAAAAGCGAGTGTCTGCCAGAGTCTGCCACTGCACGATTTTAAACTCAAGGCCAGGCACGGTCTCATCAGGTTCCCGGGTCCGCGTCCAAACTCCTTTCCAACCCTCCGGTGGAGGATGTTGCCTGAGACGCTCAGCGAAAGCATTGTCAATTGGCCCGCAACGATGGCCCCGTGAGTTTCGGAACAATGGCAGAAGCGGCTTATCCCGTGACCTGAGGCACTCACATGTAGTAGGCGGCCCGCTTTCTCATCAGAACGGAGGGCTTGTCGTAGATCCCAAATGTCTGGCCCATGCTGGTGCTAACCTGCATATCTTTTCCGCAGCAACTCAGTGCAATGATCCACGGGCTGAAGCAGTAATTAAATACCACATCTGCAAGCATGCAAGTGTCTTCAGCAGGCTGTTGCCTTACAGGCCCTCGGCTAAGCACATCTATACTGCACAAGCTTTGCAGAACGCACGCCCTCACACGTCGCGCTCACCTTAGCCTCTGATCGTGGAGACACACCCCATCAGACCATATTGCTTCAGAGCAGGCGACCTTACACCCTCCGCTTCAACGTGTGTGAGGCAGTTTCGGAGACCCAGCCCAAGAGGCAAAAGGTTGATCCTGACGCTCCTGTGGCTAGAGGACTTATTTCCCGAATCCCGCACCATGCGGCACCATGTGGCAACGCCGGCCTCTCTGAACTGCGCTGCAGCCTTGGCGAACCTCTTCTCCGTGTACATGTCCAGGGCAGTCCTAAGCTCCAGTCGAGGCTTCAAGCGGGCTCCGCTTTTCGGACATATCATGGTTGTGGACTCTTGAGGGCTCCGATGGCATGGGCCGTAGCGCGTTCTAAGTCTAATCTCCAGGAACTCTCTGCAGAACTCGTTGCAGCATCGGTGCTCATACTTTCGTGCCAGTGTGTCACGCCTCGACGACCTGCCGGATGCCACAAACATCGGAGACTGGCAGCCGAAAGGGCCAGCAGCCGGCCGTTTCGGCAGTGGAAGGCTCGCAGCTGCAGTTAGTAAACTATTGTCATGGTTGACACCCCACAGTCGGCATTGAGACTTCCAGCCCCCTGCCAACCAGTCTACTGTGCGCACCAGAGTACAGTTGCATGTGTGCTTGTCAAGTTTAGATGCTTGTAAATTGTGTTCTCACAGTCACATGTGACAGGGGGAACGCATCCAACAAAGACCTAACGAACGATTGCAGCCAGGCCTGGTACTTGGAGAGCTGCTGTTTGCGATTTGGCTCATGACCTGACACGATGTCTGCACGGAGCTTTCGCTGCATCTGCAACAGAGAAAGCAGCGATGATTGCAAGGTTCCCGTCTACACTCAAAACGGGAACCTGGGCTGCTGAACACGGGCAATCTCCGCAACATCAGACAGATCTTGCATGATATTGCAAACCAGACAGCCCGACCAAACTGCAACACGTACGAGAGATCCCAACAACTTTCACTACCAGTCGCACGAGTTGACATTCTTCGGGAGGCCTGTGTTTTGTGTAAAGGCTCAAGGATGTGACAGCTTCAAGGCTGTTGATCGGATATGGATGAGGTAAACCTCGTGACAGAAATCCCCGGCACAGCGAACGCAACAAAAAAGTCTTCTGTCTCAAGTCGTGACACGATGCTTTTAGTGGGCTTCGTCAAAGTCGGTGTCTCTGTCCTCATGACCTGTTAAACCTTAAACTTGCAAACAGCCCGCTGCCCGTGCCCCCACGAGACGGCATCCTATGTTCATGCCCAGCACAGCCCTTGTATCTGTGAAAGCCGGTACCTTCATCGGATTCTATTTTGGAGCTGGCTGATCGAACATCGTGCTCACTCTTGTCGTCTTTTCTCGATCCCTTCTTCGGAGGACACAGGACACGAAGAAGTTTGGGTTCGGCAAAGCGTTGGTCTGGCGAATTAAGGTCTGGGAGAGGATTCCAGGATAGGTTCCACTTGCACCAACTTGCGCCTCGTACACTGGCTCCGGATCAGCTGCACCATGCCTGCTGGCGCTTCGGGTGTTAGCAGAATTCGCTGCGGGAGCTGAGGTAACTTATCATCGCGGGTGAGCCCGTGCATTCTCCTCTTGAGAACAGCCGCAAACTTCACCATAAAGCCCTTTTTTTAATCCTTTTGCATTTCATTCGCGAAAGCATGGACAAGGTGTTTGTCCGTGGAGGTGGTTTGGATTGGATGGCGTGATGCGCTGACGTTGTTTGGATGGCACGATGTGGTGATGCGATTGATGTCAGCTTTGTCCCTTCAGTTGTCGCGAGATTGCATGGCGTAAGGTTGCGCGGCATAGGTGTTCGTAAGAACGTGTTTTGGTGAGACTGTCTCTCATCTTTAGCCGAATTTTAACATTTTTAACACATGGGGCAGGGCTAGCGGGAGGCGCCATGCATCGTAAAATTGCGCTTCACTCGTGTTTCCGTGACGATTTGTTCTCGGATTTGGTCCTCCGCTGTCGCTTGGCGGAGCCAAATGGCGAATATCGTGTGATTCCGACTCATGTTCCGAATTGAAAACTCTTGGAGATCCCGGCGTGTCTGCATCCTTCTGTAAGCTCGACCCATTGTAAACTGCACTGCATTGGCCTCACGTTGGTCTCAACATGACAACCCTCTCGGTGTTGCCGGTGTGTCCGAGCTCTGCGCGTGTGGTGCCGCGTTGGTTTTGGCCTCGAAGTGTCTGAACCCCACCAATAACACACAAAAGAAAGTCAGTCCCTGGGGGAAGCATGTTGGCCGTGACTCTCGCCAGTACATGTGCTGCGAGTGTGTTGCCGGGACGATTCGCGCCTGGCCAAGTCTTTGAATCGCGCCGTGTAGGAACCATTTTGGCCGTGCACATGGGTGCAAAGCGCATGGTGCAGTGGTGATACGTGTTCTGACGAGTCCCTGTCCGGCAAGCGCAGTCCATTCATATCATTGATTATGATTTCCGATGGAGTTGCCTCACGGTCGTGAAAGCCGTCTGGGTGCACGCAAGGGGTCGCCGCGCGTGGTGCCGTGCTGAGTTTACAGGACCATGTCATGCTGCGAATCCTGCCAGTACCTCCGGGGAAGCATTTTGACCCTGCTCGAGATGTCGGAATGGCATCAGGACATGGATTGATGGCATCTTCCTCCAAACGCTTTTGTGACACACGCTCTCGCGGTTTTACTGGCTGACTGTGCGCAGTTCTGGGAATATCTCAAATGTGATCGGGTAACTGATCGCGCAGCAGATGCAGTCGTGATGAGGGTGAAGCCAAGCTCTGCAGACAGTCCTGGTTGACAAAACTTCGTTAACCGTGCCAAGGCACGACATGTCCACAAAGTCTATGGGTCTCATCACATACCTCCACAGCAGCCGTCTTCGATACGTCAGGGCAGCAGAAGCTCAGCCCCCAGGTGGCACAAACGAAAGACGACTAGTGACTAGTGGCGAGTTTCCCACGGAGGCCCTAGCACGAGTGTCAGGCGGGAGACCCATCCGGAGGAAGCTTGTGGAAGGTCGACTCAGAGATGAGATTATGGGTGCCGTAGGTCTTGTTCATCTCCTGGCATCAGCTTGTGGATGACACGTCAAGAACTGCTAGAAGCCAGTGAACCGGACAGACGGCCCAAGCTGGCGGATGGATAGGTCCTGTGCTTGCTTCTACAGCGAAACTTTCGCGCGACCACGAACTTCACTTCTCGGCCCCTGGATTTCAAGGCTCCTCCAACTTGGAAGGAATCTCTGCACCGGAACCTGAAGCGGGGCCATGGAACAGCAGGCACAGGAAAGGCGAGCTTCAGCTTTCTGCAGCCTACTATGAACTCTCGAAGGGTTTTGGCAGAGGCCACTCAGAATTCCCAAGTCTGCGGGCACCGAGAAAAACTTATATAGCCAACGTCCGAGGCACCCATGACTCCGTACTTGAGCCGCGAGTGAAAGCCCATATTTCCGACTTGCACAGGGCCAGAATGCACGCCGCAGCGGATGCTGACCTGGAGAGGTGGTTCTGCTTCCTCGAAGGGAAACCGACAAGCCCCGTTTGGTCTGGAGCCGCTGTCTGTGGAAGTTGCTGGACGACAGCAATCCTCCCTGAAACTCTCACGGAACACGGCCCCAGACCTTCGAAGAGACAGTTTCCCAACCTGCTAGCCTCTGGAAGAAGTCGGTGCTTCGCCCACTGGTTGATGCGCTGTACTGTCTTGAGCATCTTCAGCATGGCGTTCACACCTGCCTGCGGGATTACAAGGTGTGCTGGAACTGGCCGCTACCGAAAGCTCAACTCATCGCTTGTGAGCGTGAGCCCTGCAAAGCAAACATGAGAGCGTCACCCGGCCTGGGAACCACCACTGCTCTCACTATAGTGGCACGAGTGACACTACGAGTAGGAATAAAGCCACACTGCCAATAGCTGCAGCAAGACCAGAAAAAGTGGTTTGCTGTGTTGTTCACAAGTTCAGCAGCAACGGGAACGAGAAGGTGGTACCTCTGCATGCTCCCGGTTTCGTACTGGTGCGCCGAAGACCGCATAGATGGCATCACCGATGAACTCGATGACAATGCCGCCGAACTTATCAATCCTCACCAGGTCAGTGTCCAAAAGCATTTCAGGATCTGCTAGCGACCGACCAACAGACGCAGAAACAAACACAGCCAAAACAGATTTTGTGGAAGGAAGGATAGCCTAGGATAGCAACTAAGCTCGTAGAGGTGATCGTGGCGCAAGTGGTTCTTGCCCGGGCCAACTCGAGACCTGCCTTTGCCACCCCGAACAAACGGAGCCGTGGCATGCCAATGCATCCGTCGCATGCTGCGAAAGCACGTGCTCGTTCCACGAAGTTCGGGTATGCACGATGGAACATTTGTTCGGCAAGCCATTGCTGAGTTTCATGCAGCAATAATGTACCAAGCATGCGTTCGGATATGAGCTAACAGCCGTCTGCGTTTGCAAGCAAGTGACACGTCGGACATGTCGTTGAAGTATCGGCTGAGCAGAAGGAGTGTCTGCTCTGGCTCCAGCTTTTCGACTATACCTGAGCCATGGCATGAAGGCCTGATGAAGGCCATCGAAATGGCCCCCCATGCAAAAAGCCAATCTGAATCTCCCTCGCGAAGTCTGCACGGCAAATATATGGAGCCTGTGTTTGCATCAGGCGCAGGCAACGCAAGACTGCTGTTTTGTAATCCGTGTGCTGTGATGTGACTTCAAGGATGTTTTGTTGGCAGCACAGTCACTGTGAGTTCCATGCCCGCAAACCTCCACATTTCTAATTTCGCATCAGGCTGACGGCCCATTTCACCCCCCCCCCTCACACAGACACAGCACACAGACAGACGCGCGCACACACACACAAACAAAACTGGACCGGCGAAAACCCCAGATAGCAGGGGAAGCGTCGGAAAGGTTCGTGGTTTCGGTTGTCAAAGGTCTTCACCAGAAAAGTCAACCAGTTGGCTCTTTTTTTGTGTGTTGCCCCCGGGTAGCTTGGCGCGCGCAGCGCTGTTTTAGGCTTAGGCTTGCCAACTTGCGAATTGCAATGTCTGGGCTCACTCCTCTTCGCATGCCTCAATTGCGGCTTGTGGCGCAATTTGGACTCCACTCGGCCTTTCCATTCTTTCCATCTCTGGGCCGGGTGTTTGCCAAGGTCAAGAAATTCCTATCCCTGACAGTGACAGTCGAACCCTCACTGTACATCTTGTATGTCACTCTTTCAATTACTTTTTCGCCAGCCAGTCGGGACACTTGCGTTGGCCACCATTTCCGCTCACTCCGAAGTCCGCTACCTGCTCGCCGTTTCTCAAGTACACTGGTGTTTTGGGAGCGGCCCCTCTTTCTCAAACACTCGACTCCCCTGTCGAGCGGTTTGCTCCTTGCATCTCAAATATTCTCGCCTCCTTCGCCTGTTTGCTCCCTGTTTTTCAAATACCCAAGCCCGTTTCGAGCGCTTTGCTCCTTTTGTCTCAAACACTTTAGCTCCTTTTCGAGCGGTTTGATTCCCGCTTTGGAAACACTCTCATCCTTTTCGAGCGGTTTGCTGCTCTGCTTTTCTCTAATACCTCAGTCCTTTTCGAGCGGTTTGCTCCTTGTTCCCCAAACATTTTGCGTTTTGCGAACGGTTTGCTGCTCCTTTCTCAAAGGCCTAGTCCCTTTTCGTGCGGTTTGCTCCTTGCTTCTCACATATTCTGGCCCCTTTCGAGCGGGTTGCTCCCCGTCTCAAATACTGCAGTCCCTTCCGGCCGTTCTGCATTTTGTTTCTCAAATACTCTCGTCCCTCTCAACCGGTTTGCTCTCTGTTTCTCAAATACTCCCGTCCCTTTCGAGCGGCCTGCTCCCTGTTTCTTCAAAACTCTCGTCCCTTTCGAGCGGTTGCTCCCCGTCTCTCAGATACAAGAATCCTTTACGAGCGGATTGCTCCTGGTTACTTAAACGCTTATGTCTCTTGCGAGCGATCCATGTTTCTCACATACTCCGTGTCCCTTTCGTGCGGTGGGCTCCCAATTTCTCAAAATACTCTAGTCACTCTAGTCACTTTTCGAGCGGTTTGCCCCCTATGTCTCAAATACCCTAGTCCCTTTCGAGGGGTTCGCGCCTTGTTTCTCAAACACTCAAGTTCCTTTCGAGCGGTGTGCTCCCAATTATGTAAATACTCGAGTATTTGAAAACTGGGAGTTTTCTCCTTGTGTCTCAAGTACTCGAGGCCCTTTCGAACGGTCTGCCCACTGTTTCTCAAACATTCTAATCAGTCCCTTGCGAGCGCTTTGTTCCCTGTTTCCTGAAATTCGAGCGAATTGTTCCCTGTGTTTCAAATACTCTAGTCCCTTTCGAAGGGTTGGCCCCTTGTTTCTCAAATACCCATGTCAGTTTCGAGCGGTTTGCTTCCTGTGTCTCAAACAGTTCAGTCATTTTGGCGTGGTTTGCTCCCTGTTTCTCAAATACTCTTAGTATCTTTTGAATGGTGTGCTACCTGATTCTCAAAAAACCTGGACTCTAGTTCCTTTCGAGCGGTTTGCATGCTGCTTCTAAACATGTGACTCCTTTTCGAGCGGTTTGCGCCTTGCTTCTCAAATACTCCCTATTTCTCAAACGAGTCCCCTTCTAGCGGCTTGCTCCTTGTTTCACAAATACTCTAGGCCTTCTCGAACAGTCTGCTCCATTGTTTCTCATGTACTCTAGTCCCTTTCGAGCGGTTTGCTAGCGGTTTGCTGCCAGTTTTCAAGCATTCTCGTCCCTTTCGAGCGGTTTGTTCCTTGCTTCTTGAAATGGTCTAATCCCCTTCGAGCGCTTTGCCTTTGTCTCTCAAATACTGTAATCCCTTGTGAGCAGCGTGCTTGTTCTTTTTGGAAAAAAGTTCTAGCCCTGTTCGAGCGGCTTGCCTACTCTTTCTCATGTACTCTAGTCCCTTTCGAGCGGTTTGCTTCCTTATTCTCAAATGCTCTAGTCCTTGTCGAGCGGTTTGCTCCTGGTTTCTCAAACACTTTTGTCTTTTGCGAGCGATTCGCTCCCTGTTTCTGCAATACTCTAGGCCTTCTCGATTTCGAGCGATTTGCTCCCTGATTGTCAAACACTAATCCCTTTCGGGCGGTTTGTTTCTTGCGTCTCACATACCCTACTCAATTTCCAGCGGTTTGCTCCCTGCTTCGCAAATGCCATGGGCCCTTTCGAGCCCTTGGCTCCGTGTTTCTCAAATACTCTAGTCTCTTTCGAGTGGTTTGTACCCCGCTTTTCACATGCTCTAGTACCCTTGAGAGGCTTGCTCCCTGTTGTTCCAAAACTCTTGTTTCTCAAAAACTCGAGTCCCTTTCGAACAGTTCACTCCATCTTTCTCAACTACTCTACGCTGGCCCCTTTCGGGCAGTTCGCTCCCTGTTTCTCATATACTCTAGACTCTGCTCCCTTTCCAGCGGACTCCCTGATTCTGCAATGAATACTCTAAGCGGTTGGTTCCCTGTCTTTCAAATACTCTAGTCCCCTTCTAGCGGCTTGCTCCTTGTTTCGCAAGTACTCTAGGCCTTCTCGAACAGTCTGCTCCATTGTTTCTCATGTACTCTAGTCCCTTTCGAGCGGTTTGCTAGCGGTTTGCTGCCAGTTTTCAAGCATTCTCGTCCCTTTCGAGCGGTTTGTTCCTTGCTTCTTGAAATGGTCTAATCCCCTTCGAGCGCTTTGCCTTTGTCTCTCAAATACTGTAATCCCTTGGGAGCAGCGTGCTTGTTCTTTTTGCAAAAAAAGTTCTAGCCCTGTTCGAGCGGCTTGCCTACTCTTTCTCATGTACTCTAGTCCCTTTCGAGCGGTTTGCTTCCTGATTCTCAAATGCTCTTGTCCTTGTCGAGCGGTTTGCTGCCCGTTTCTCCTGTCATGTCTCCCACACGCACGCGAAGGTGGGGGTCGGAGGTTCCAGAAAGCGAAGAGAAGGGGCCCTTGGGTTTCATCGGGTGGCTGAATACCTTATAGCTGAAAGAGCCAGATTGGGAGGGAGAGAGAGAGAGAAAAAAAAAGAAAAGACCCCGGTGGTCCCTCATCGGAAATGCAGACCACCACGGCGCCGTGACGGAAGCCGTTGTTGCCACACTGTCGACAAGATGGGCGTACTCTTGGTTGGATTCAGGAAAGTGGATATGCCTGTCTGCTGGTCCTTGCTTGAATGCTTGTTGTGCTCACTCAAAACAAATTGCGGCAAGCGTGTCTGCAGGCAAACTGACATGTCGCCCAGAGTCACCTGGAACCTGTAACCTGCTGACATCGGAGTGCATGCTGCAGGCAATGCAGCAATGGTATGAACCTCCGCTTTCAAACTGCAGCCAATGATGGAAGCAACAAGTTTGGGGGTACTTTGGGCTGGCCGTTCGTGCAGGTACCGCTTTTGGTTCAGATGCTTTCCTTGCATGAGATCTTCCTAGTGCATCGGCAGGCCCAAGCGCAACCATCATTCGGTATGTTGGATGGCCTGTCTAGCAGGCATGACTTTTGCCGAGATGCTTGTGAACGAGGCCATGTCTGAGAAGAAGAGTGTCACCTCGGCTAGTTGGCCTTTTTGGTACGCTGGCCTCGGAAGAAACTTCACCACATGCCTAATCCTGAAGCTAGACAGTGGGAATGCAGGGCCAGATCGTGTCTGAAATGTTGCAGCTTGAAGGGCTCGAAATGCCATCATCGGTTGGGGTGCCCTCTAGGTGACGTTCAAAGCTTGGCTTCTCTTGTCAAGTCAGCTTTCTGTTGCTGATTCGGAGTTCGCCACAGCCCCGACATGATGTAGGGGTATGCGGCAGCAGCACGAATCACCATGACATTCGCTTGGCGATTTCCGGGTCAACCAGCACCAAACCCCTGATACCTCTGTGACCATGAACGTTAGGATGCCGATGGAAGTGAAGCCTTCTTGATTTATTAGCGGAAGACATTTCGCGCAGTGTAGGGCCGGTGTTTAGCAGCCTCACCTGCAAACTCAGCAGAACTCACGCAATCCACGAAACTAAGATGCACGGTACTGGCACTTTGCATTGCCGTCACGGCTAACAACCGAAATTCCCTGCTATCGCAAGGCTTCCCTCAAGCAGTTTCCCCACTTCTCCTCAAACCGAATTTGCATCTTGCTTTTCTTGCTTCCATGTCTTCATGGAGTCGTGCTTAAACTCTTGGCTGCAGCCACGCAAAACTCCGAAGCGCGAAGAGAACAAGCAGCCAACAAACAACAGAATCAAACATGAAGAAAGAAAAATTAAAAAAATGTTACCAGCGTGGCATGTAAACCGCTGACCACTTAACCCTAGGTAACAGGACGACCACATGATCAAGTACTGGGAAACCAGGAGGAGAAAGACAACACGGTTCTGTTGTCCGACTTCCCGCAGCGGCCACAGCCTCACAGCCTCACCAAGGCCAAGAGGCCTCTCGCTCTTCGATCTTGGGCCGAACCTCCTCTCCGGCGACAAGAAGATTTTGCCTCAGCTCCCGCGTATCCTCGATCTGATAAAAGGTGGAACTTCAAGTTAAACCATCTGGCCTGATAGTTGGGCTTCTGCCAAATGTGCACTAGTCTGCCAGACCTTGCCCCTTCCGCGCACCTGCGGGTCTCTCTCTTGCTTGCTTGCTTGCTTGCAAAGCGTTTGGAGGAAATGGGAGACGCGCCCCAACCCGACCTGCGCCGCAGCGCTACGCTTGAGTCTCTCTCTCTCTCTGTCTCTTTGGTCCTGTCAGATGCAACGTTCGTTCTCTGAACGGGACCATGCTGACGGACTGGACCTCACGAACAAATCTTGCACTGTGACAACGAAATCCTGAAGCCTGAAGCCACATCCACGACCTGAGCTCTAGCTTCCTCGCACGTGCAAGTGCCGAACCGAACCCATGCTGCTAACTCTGATTGAGGATGCCGAAATTCCTGAAAGAGCCACAGAAGCAGCCCAACGCAGGTCAAGCGGCACGACAGGCCACGGAACATACTTCCCCCAGGATCGAATGGCCACTTTCCTCAACATCAGATCTCTTCGGAGGTGCGGGGATCTCGAGCCACTGGTCTGCCCGGACTTTTCACGCTGTTTGGGGACGGAAAGCCTCTTCATAATCAGCAGCAGGAAAGCTATGTACTTGCAGGGGTTGCGACGGGGCATGACGTCTCAGGCCTCAAGCACTTCTGGGAGCATCAAAGTTCCGGAAGAAAACACAGGAAACGCACAATACAGGTCTACATTCCCCCTGACATGGGTCCATGCGCAGCAGGCATCGGACCAAGTCCCCAGCGGCACCCGGAAAAAGATCGTAGACCAACATCGAATCTTATAAAGATAAGCCGGGCCGATGCACCCAAATCCCGATCTGTGTGAGGTGCTCCCTTTGCCCAAAACTTTACACCTGGGAACTGCCTCCACCGGAAGATCGAAACCTACACGTACTGGAAAGCCTTCAGGAAGGCTAAGTCCGTCACGTCTTCGAAAAAATATGCCAGATGAGGCGAACCTCGCGAGCATTCGGTTCCGCTAGCTGTCGCACCGCAAACATCGACAAGTCTGACGGTGTCTGGCAGGAACATGGTATATAATGATGTATAAAGTATGGTGGGAAGACCGGCCTGTGGACAGGGCATGCTTCGTCGGGCGAACTCTCACCCAGCCTTGAACACCCGTAGCTAAACTCGAGGCAAATCGAAAACAACCTGACAATACGCTGAGCCTCGACCTTGCCCATTACCTGCCCCCCAGATGCCAAACATGTTCCGAGAACGAGCCTCTGCAGCTCCACGCATACCCTGCAAAGGCACAGTGATACGTTGAGGTCCAGCTTGGGTTGGCGACCGGCACTCAAAGGTGCAAGGAAGGGCTTTTGCGATACTGTACGATAAAAACGAGCCAAAACCCGACATCTTGTCGGTGCGAAATCAATCAAGGCCACTTCCAGAAAACTTCGTGACCCCAGGTGGCAAACTTGACTTACAATTTATGCTTTAGCTCCAAGACCACGTCAGGTTTGCGGGTCACGACCCGGACTTTCAGGTTGCCCTACATGGGACAACTTATCGGGGGAGCGTTCGCGGGACGTCAGGCGGGTTCTCCTTGGTAGGCTTGGGATCGATTGTTTTGGCCTGCCTCGCTTCTAAGCCACGCACTGTAGAGTGAAATCTTGAAGACCTGAAGACAAGGGCCTGAAGTGGAGGGTGGCAAGTCAAACATTGCCACTGGGCCTATGGATGTGTTGATTACAAGCCTACAAAACCCTGCAAAAGAGCTACTCGGGTAGTTGTCTCGCAATTAAAGCATAAGCCAACTTTGCCGCCTTGTCAGTGGTCACTGCAGCGAGCTGCAGCTGGGCCTTAGCAGCCACTGTGCTGGATCATGGAAGTCTTGCGAGAAAGCTTTCGATGTCGTCTTTCAAACTCAGCGGATGATTCGGGATGATTTCTGCACAAAGCTACGGTTGACGGCGCGGTGTCCCTGCATCGCTCCCACTGCAAACTTGACTCGACTTGCTCACGGCCCAATTGTCGTGTTGCAGGACTACTGCGTCGCACAACAACTCCTTTTCCACGGCTGCCGGCCACTCCAAGCTCTGCATTTCTCCGACCAGCACGATGTCGGGCAGGATGATCCAACATCCTACGATCAGACATCTCCAGGCCACCGCCGTGGACCTTTCGCTCCCCCTTCTTCCAGTGCCGCTGCTCGGTGCCGCTGCTCGGTGCCGCTCATCACGGCGGCAAGCACCTCGCACCTCCGGCAACATGCTGAAAGCCGGGCAGTCGAATCTTGGAGCCTCCATTGTGGGTTCCATGATCTGCTGCATGGGTCTCGCTGGGCGAGGGCTCTTGGAACCTCTCCGCTTCAGTTGACTCTCTTGGCCAAGTAAGGCTGCGACAACCGTCCTGGCCCCAATAATCTACACAAGCCTTGTGAAAAAAAGGATCCTTGCGAGGAGCCAGGGGACAAGCCTTACAACGGACCTCCCGAGGCACCATGGTGTGGAAACCAGGTACCGAAGTCTCGGACGAACACCGGAATCACTGATGGATCTTCACATTCACGTTCAGGCAGTGGGTCAAGGGCAGGCAGCACAGCTTCGGCTTGCATCTTGGTCTAGGAGTTAACTGGCGAGGGCTTCATGCGGTCAGACACAGTCCTGGAACAGCTCCCCCACGACTTCCCTCAACAGCTAAGTTCAAGTTGCAGTGCGAAGCTTGCAGGAGAAAGTAGGCATCCGTTAACAGCTTACACGGCCTAGACTTGCTCGCAGGTGTTACAGATTAACTTGCAGGGTCTGCCTGTACGCCATGCTCCTTTCTCGAAGTCCACAAGCCGGAGGTGCTTGCCACAAATGTCTTTCTCCCTCATTCAAAGCCTCCGTCTTGTGTCTTCCCAGACCGGGCTTTGGCGGCTTCCGAAGCCGCCGTGTTTTCTACACGCGCAGATTCAGGTAGGCCGACGGAGTGAGAGAAGATAAGGCAGCCTCGGATGTAGCGAGGCTGCAACCAGTGGATCCTAAGAGCAGTGTGGTCGTGGTGGACTCTGTTGGGGCTTGGCGGAAGCCTGCACAAGGAATCCTCGTAAGTCCATGCGATCCGGCCCCGGAGACGCAACTCAACCTAATAATGATTGCAAGGCGTCCTCACCCGATGCAAGAAGACCAAGAAGATGGACAAGACACCAAGCACCGATAGAATCGTGTCCAAGTGTCAACCGACACCGCTCGGCCTCGGCAGCAGAGAGATCGGAGCCTCAGACAAACAGATGCCGGTCACCATTAGACTGTCACCGATTCACAGGAACACAGCTTAAACTTGCTAACACAGGGAGACAGGAATACATCCGGGCAAGCAGCAGCGCGGCAATGGTGACTTCACGTCGCCGGGACCTAGTGGGCAGTTGGCAGCTATCCCACCCATAATGGCCTAATGCTGGCCCCCTCCTGCAGTGCGAAGTTATGCTTCTTCCACCTTCCTGCAAGATGACTTTTCACAAAGGGTGTTACGGTCAGCCACCTTCCGTCGACTGTCGCAACTCCCCTACAAAAAGCTTGAAGGCTGCAAGAACTTGTACGAGATCATCCCGTAGCTGCTGCTTGTCCGTTGCCCACGTCGCAAACTTGCTTTCCGCCAGCCAAGCCACGGAAGTAGGTCGAAGGCAACACCAACTGGACCAAAGTGTTTGGTGGGAGAGCAACCTTTCCACCTGGAATCTGGAAAGTCGACAATTTTCGGTGGGTGATGATGATGATGAGGATGGCGAAGAAGAGGTGGGCAGAGGTGGTGCTCATAAGCTACTGCTAGTGTGGCTGCTGGCACTGCTGGCCGCTCACTCGCAGCATGCAACCGGAACTGAAGCAGCCAGTTTAGCGCCCCAGCATCAAGGCGCTGGAATGAAGCTATGGACCATGAACGCCCAATGGCCTGTGACGACCACCTCTGCAGCCCGGCCGTCAACACCCACCGGTCCTGGATTTTGGGGCATGCTGGGCTATCCGACTATCCCCTGGGCCCATGCAAACGCTCCCTGAGTGCAGCTCCTGCTGGGTCGACAACACATACGCGGGGTGCCGCCGTAAGCGAGCCGCACGAGCTGGGAGGTGTAAATACCTCGCTAGCAGACGACGTGGACAGGCATCAGCTTCTGGGCAGATCTTCGACAACGCTGTCCTGTACACGTTTCTTAAACTGTCCAACATGTGTTACAGATGCTTGCACACAGACCAAATCCTTGTTGAGCCATTGAGCCCCTTGTGTTTTGGCCCATCGCTGGACTCAGTCGGAATGCATCATACGACGAATTCTTGGAAGAAGCGGAGGAGGCCCCTTTTATGTAGATCAGTGGATCGGTGGCTCCTTTTGCTTGTCATGCCACTTGCAGCCACGATGCCCAGATGCGACCCAATTGAGCTATGCAGGACGTGAGGTTTTCGCGGCCTCTATGGGGCCAGGAGACGCAGACTAACACCGCATGTTGCTGCTTTTCTTGTGCGTTGACGTTTATCAGCGGCTGTCCGAAGCATGTTCTGAGTTCGAAGCAGCTACTGCCAAAACCTGTCCATTGGCCTTTGCTTCGGGGACGCCGATCGCGGTGCCGCACGCAAGGCAGGAAAAGGCGATACGGGCAAAGAGGAACGACTTCAAGCTCTCCAGCACCTGTCAAAGGCTCCGACAAGCACTAGGGCATGGACACGAAGCACCTGTGACCTGTGGCACGACACGTCCGTGTATCGCTTAAAAGGGTTCAGCGGAGTCGCATCAGTCCCAAGAGAAGAATGCAAAAGCCAGCAGGAAGGTCGAGGACAAAACATGAGCCGACAAGAAAATACATCCAAGATCTTGCCACTCTGCTTCGACAGGACCTTGGCCAGTTCTAGCATATCCATTACGTCCATATGAGCTCCTCGTTCATGCCGTGACCATAAATGATTTGCTTGTGTCCTATTGCGGTACTTGGTCTTGTACTGTAGCAACACTTGCGCCAGGGCATGGGTTCGCTTGAAGTAGTAGTGCTATAGTAGTAGTCGTCGTCGTGATGGAGTAGCAGTAGTAGCAGTAGCAAAACCAGTAGCAGTAGTAGTGTAGTAGTACTAGCAGTTGTCGTTTTTGTTGTAGTGGTGGTGGTGGTGGTAGCGGTGGTAGTGGTAGTCGTCGTCGTCGTCGTAGTAGTAGTAGCAGCAGCAGCAGCAGTCGTAGTAGTAGTAGTGGCGGAAGTAGTAGTGGAAGTAGCAGTAGTACTACTACTACTACTACTACTACTACTACTACTACTACTACTACTACTACTACTACTACTACTACTACTACTAGGTAGCAGGAGTAGTAGTAGTAGTAGTAGCAGTAGTAGTAGTAGTAGTAGTAG